>JAHSPS010061750.1:0-22237 GCA_033628365.1 Calidris temminckii | reverse complement strand
GAGGTTGGGAGGGGACATAGCCAGGACAGCTGACCCAAACTGACCAAAGAGATATTCCATACCATATGATGTTGTGCTCAGCAATAAAAGCTAAGAGGAAGGAGGAGGAGGGGGAACATTCGTTATTAAGGCATTTGTCTTCCAAAGCAACCGCTACGTATACTGAGGCCTTACTTCCCAGGAAGTGGCCAGACTTCACTTGCTGATGGGAAGTAGAGAATAAATCTTTTTGTTTTCCTTTGCTTCCGCATACAGACTTTGCTTTTCTCTGTTAAACTGCCTTTATCTCAACCAACGAGTTTTTCATCTTATTTTCTCCCCCTGTTCCACTGTGAAGGGGGAGTGAGAGAAGGTCTTGGTGGGCACCTGGCATCCAGCCAAAGTCAACCCACCACAATGCCAAATGAGTACACTACCTTTTCCACACTCAAATAACACATGTGCATTTCCCAGCTCTCTAACCGGGCTGAAAATTGCTATTTTCTTTTCAAGGTCCTAGAGTAATTAGGGAAGGGGAATGGGAGATACTTCAAACAGTGCAAAGCAATTTCTTTATAGGAAATCAGGAGTGAGAAATAAAAAGTTTTGTAACATGGATTATGCATATAATACTTGTTAAATTAACTACCCAGTCAGCAACACTCCTCTGCAGGAAAGCTTGCATTCTAATTACCAGAATAAAGTTTAAATTGTATTTTGAAGGATCAGGAGAAAAGTAGTGACAAAAGCTAAAATTAAATGTATCTTTGAGACGTTCTCATTTTTGCAGTTATTGAAATTTACACTGTAATAAAGAGAAGTAATGTTAACATCAACACAGATGAATAATTCATATACAAAATATCAACCTGAAAATAAAGAACTAAGTAATTAAGTGGAGAACAAAAATATACTTTATGTTTTCTCACTTCATATATACCGTTAGCTATGTGTCACTTCATATATACCGTTAGCTATGTGTGCAAATGTAAACAATAAGGCACATGTGATAGATCTTTGTCCTACTACAGTTGGACAAAATTTTGTAGAAAGGAAAGATGTAAGATACTATAAAAATTATCATGTAAATACAACAACAGAAAGACATCTCTGCTTTCTCTTTATCTCATTCTTCTAAAGCTATGAACTAGTGTATGCTTGTTAAGTCAACGTTCCACGAACATTTTTAGTTTTCAGGTGTGTAGTGACTTGAATTTCTCAGCATTACTAAAAATCAAATAAATTTAAATATGCATATGCCATTTTCTCCATAAATATTTAAACTTTACCACACTGCATAAAATGGCTAGAGAGCAGCCCTGAGGAGAAGGACCTGGGGGTGCTCATGGATGAGAAGCTCAACATGAGTCGGCAATGTGCGCTGGCAGCCCAGAAAGCCAACTGCATCCTGGGCTGCATCAAAAGAAGTGTGGCCAGCAGGTCACGGGAGGTGATTCTACCCCTCTACTCTGCACTCGTGAGACCCCACCTGGAGTACTGTGTCCAGCTCTGGAGTCCTCAACACAGGAAGGACATGGACCTGTTGAAACAGGTCCAGCGGAGGGCCATGAAAATGATCAGAGGGATGGAGCACCTCTCCTATGAAGACAGACTGAGAAAGCTGGGGTTGTTAAGCCTGGAGAAGAGAAGGCTCCGGGGAGATCTTATAGCAGCCTTCCAATATCTGAAAGGAGCCTACAGGAGAGCTGGAGAGGGATTCTTTGTCAGGAAGTGTGGTGACAGGACAAGGGGTAATGGTTCTAAATTGGAAGAGGGGAGATTTAGATTGGATACCAGAAGGAAATTCTTTACTGTGAGGGTGGTGAGACACTGGAACAGGTTGCCCAAGGAAGTTGTGGATGCCCCATCCCTGGAAGTGTTCAAGACCAGGCTGGATGGGGCTTTGAGCAACCTGGTCTAGTGGGAGGTGTCCCTGCCCATGGCAGGCAAATTGGAACTTGATGATCTTTAAGGTCCCTTCCAACTCTAACCATTCTAAAAAAACAAATAATCACTTGTGTTTTGCATGTTGAACAGCTATTGCAAACATTTTGTTACAAGGTGTCTTGGGTTGAGAGACACAGGACTAACTTTTCTTCTAATGCTGGGGAAAACTGTACTTTTAGAAGACTCTAGTGTCTGAATTTGTGAATATATTTACTTTATAGCCAGCCAGGATCTGTGGGATTCAAGGTCTCAGTGTTTTTGAGCCTTGCCAGGTGCAAGGACGAGGAGGAGGAAGGCCTGGGCATTTGACCCAGGCTGGCCAACAGGATTATTTCATACCATGAATGTCACATTCAATATAAATTAGAAAAGTTTGCTACGTAGTTCTCTCTCCCTTGATGGTGACGATCCAGACAACTCCTTGTCCCGGTGCCGGACCCCTGAGGCCTTCCCTTCCTCTCAAAGCCATTGTGCTCGCAGTGTCCCACATTTGCTGTCCACTGCTGGGAGTGCACAGCTTCCTACTGATATAACTGGCTGAGTATAATTCTTGTATATTTTATATCAGTGTTGGGATTAATACTGGTTCTTTAGTATTATTGTTAATTATTTAGTCTTATTCTATTAAATCTATTTATATTTCAACTCTCGTATTTCTTTGTGTTTCCCAATTCCCCTTTCCGGGTGGGGAGGGGTCATCGGGTGATAGAATGATTGCATAAACAACAATAAATTGTTATGGGTTTTCTCAAACCATAAAACAAGGGCAATCAATAATAAAACAGCTTCATATAATTTTTTCCTCATTCATCAAATCGAGAATACCTTGATTGTCAATGCCTCCTCTCCTTCTTTGGTTAAAAAAACAGGAGTCATCCCTCAACATAAGAAGCAATCTCCTGATTTCTTCCAATGTTGTAAAATGAGTTGAAGAATAAACTGAGCTGTATTTGAAAACTCATTTTGGAGTTAGAGTACTGTATAGAGTAGGACTTAATGCCTTGATGGAATGATTAACTCAACTGAGATGGTAACTGTATATTATCTTAACACTAAAGCAGCCCAAATGACTGAACAAGCCAAACACTGCAAACAGAAAGATACCACATAGCTTCAAATACACTTGAGAATGAATTTTTTAAGTGATCTAAGTTGTCCAACATATAAAATGTAAAGCATGAAATCAGACTAACCACAAAAAGAATCTAAGGGACAGGAAAAAAGGGTTTATAACTTTTCAGCATCTGACAGCAACAAAATCCTGCTTACACAAAATACATCAAGGAAAGTATAAATAAGTATGAACTAAAAACCTGAATGGTTAAACTTGGTTTGATATGCAGAAATAAAGGTGAATCTCAAAACTACATTACAGTTACTTTAGTAATTGTAAAATGTTTATCATAGGGCTTATTAGGCTGCCCAGATCCTAGCTACCAAGATAATTTTAAAAGTATCTCATCAGCATGACCAGTATCTTTTTTTTAATACTTAATGGGTGAATTAAGAGTTATTCCAACTGCTGACATGTCAGTTAGTCAGTTCCCAGACCTATGATATCACTGGTATTAGGGAGACTTGATGGAATGAGTCCTACAACTTGAGTGCTGGGCTGGAGGGCTACATGCTGTTCAGAAGGGGTAGGCAGGGCATGCAAGGTGGAGGAGTTGCACCATATGTAAGGGAGAGGTGTGACTGTATAGACCTTACAGTTAGGGATGATGTGGTTGAGAACATCTGGGTGAGGTTTAGAGGGATGGAAAACAAAGCAGATGTCGTAGTGGGTGTCTACTATCAATCACCCAGCCAGGATGTTAGCACTGATAAGGTGTTCTATAGGCAACTAGAAATTTCTGGATCCGACACCCTTGTCCTTACAGGAGATTTCAACTTCCCAGACATCAACTGGGAATATCACACTGCTGTGACAACCAAGCCTGTGAAATTCCTGAAGTTTGTGGAAGATGATAACTTCTTGTCACAAGTACTCAGTGAGCCACCTAGGAAAGGTGCCCTCCTAGACTTGCTGTTTGTGAAAAGAGAAGGACTCATGGGGGATGTGATGGTAGGTGGCTGTCTTGGCCAAGTGACAGTGAAATGGTTGAGTTTAAAATTTTCAGTGGAATGAGAAAAAAAGGTCAGCAGAGCTGCTACCCTGGATTTCAAGAGAGCGAACTTTAAGCTACTCATGGAGCTAGTTAGCAGTGTTCCCTGGGAATCTGCTTTTGAGGGCTTAGGGGTCCATGAGTGCTGGTCAGTTTTTAAGAACCACCTTTTAAAAGAACAAGGCAGGCAATTCCATCATTTCCTAAGTCAAGCAAGTGGGGCAGAAGACAATCTTGGCTGAACAGGGAACCCCTGTTGGATTTCAGGAGGAAAAAGAAATTGTATGATCTCTGGAAACGTGGCCAGGCTTCGCAGGAAGATTACAGAACCGTGGTTCACACATGCAGGGAGAAGACATGAAATGCCAAAGCTCAATTAGAGTTGAAACTGGCCAGCGTTGTGTCAGATATCAAGAAAGGATTTTTAAAGTATGTTTATAGCAAGACGAGGTTTAACAAAAATATTAAACTGATACTTGAAGATGGTCACCTGACAAATAGGAATGAAGAAAAACCAGAGGCAATTGATGCTTTTTTTTTTCCTCAGTCTTTAATAATACTGATTGACTTTGGGCTGCTCGGTCCCCTTAGTCAGAGGAACGCAACTGCAGTACAGTGACTTTCCATTTGTGGACAATGAAACTGTAAGGGGCCAGTTGTACCAGCTGAATGTTCTCAAGTCCATGGGCCCCGATGGGATTCATCCCAGAGTACTGAAGGAGCTACCAGATTTATGGCAGGACCCCTCTCAATCATCTACCAAAGGTCTTGGGAGTCTAGGGAGGTCCCTGCTGACTGGAAGCTAGCCAGCATTATTCCAATTTACAAGAAGGCCGCGAGGGAAGACACAGGGAACTACAGGCCTGTGAGTCTAACCTCAGTATCTGGAAACATTTTGGGGAAGATCATACTGGGTGCTATTGAAAGGCATTTAAAGCACAATGTAATCATCAGTCACAGTCAACATGGGTTCACAACAGGGAAAGTCCTGACTAACTAATTTAATATCCTTCTGCAATAAGGTCGCCCACCTAGTGGATAAAGGGAAGACAGTGGATGTAGTTTTTCTGGTTTTTAGTAAGGCTTTTGATACTGTCCCTCACGGTATCCTTCTGGACAAGTTGTCCAACTGTGAGATGAGCAGGTACACAGTGAGATGGGTGAAGAACTGTCTGAACAGCAAGGCTCAAAGGGTTGTAGTTGAACGGGGCTACATCTGACTGGCAACCAGTCACCAGCAGTGTTCCTCAGGTCTCAATTTTAGGGCCAGTTCTGATCAATATTTTTATCAATGATGTGGATGCAGGAGTTGAATGCACCACTAGCAAGTTTGCTGATGATACCAAACTGTGAGGTGCTGCAGACTCTTTTGAGGAACAAGAGGTCTTGCAGATGGATCTAGATTGCACTGGGCAATCATCAATAGCATGAAATTTAACAAGAACAAATGCCGGATTCTGCACCTGGGACGGAGTTACACCAGACACAAGTATAAATTTGGAGAGGAGTGGCTGGGGTGCAGCCCTGCAGATCTGGGAGTGCTGGTTGACAGCAGGTTCCATGTGAGTCAGCAGTGTGCCCTGGCAGCCAAAAGGGCAAACCACATCCTGGGGTACGTCAAACACAGTATAACCAGCCAGTCAAAAGAGGTGATTATCCTGCTGTATTTAGCATTAGTGCGTCCTCACCTTGAGTACTATGTGCAGTTCTGGGCCCCACAATTTAAGAAGGATGTGAAGGTACTTGAATGTGTCCAGAGGAGGGCAACAAAGCTGGTGAAAGGGCTGGAAGGCATGTCCTATGAGGAGTGGCTGAGGACTCTGGGTTTGTCTAGTTTGGAGAAAAGGAGACTGAGGGGTGACCTCATTGCTCTCTACAGCTTCCTGAGGAGGGGAACTGGAGAGGGAGGTGCTCATCTCTTCTCCCTGGTATCCAGTGACAGGACACATAGGAATGGCTCAAAGCTGTGTCAGGGGAGATTCAGACTTGACTTTAGGAAACATTTTTTTACCAAGAGGGTGGTCAAACACTGGAACAGGCTTCCTAGAGAGGTGGTAGATGCCCTTAGTAATATGCTTTAACTTTTGGTCAGTCCGGGACTAGATGTTCATTATAGGTCCCTTCAAACTGGAACTATTCTAAAGAACAACAATGAGAAAAGACACCCAAACAACAAACAAACAAACAAAACAAACATAAAAAACCCCACACACCCCCAACCTCCCCATCAAACCACAAAAAAAAATCCCACATTGAACAAAAAAACCCTGTAAAATATGGAAGATATTCACCGAATAGTTGAGGTTGGAAGGGACCTGCAAGATAATCTAGTTTAAGTCCCCATGTCAAAGGAGGGTTAACAAGACCAGATTGCTTAGGACCTTGTTCTGTCATGTTTTGAGTACCTCTAAGGATGGAGACTCCAAAATGTCTTTGGGCACCCTCTTCCAGTGTTGATCACCCTCGCAGTAAAAAAAAAAAAAAAAAAAAAAGGGTTTGTGTTCAGATGGAATTTTCTGTATTTCAATTTGTGCCTGCTACCTCTTTTTCTGTCACTGGCCACCACTAAAAAGAGTCTGTCTCTCGCTCTGCTGCCTTCCATCAGGTATTTATACACAGTGATAAGATTTCTCCCCCCAGCCTTCTCTTATCAAAGCTGAACAGTCCCAGCTCTCTTCACCTGTCCTCATATGACAGATACTCTAACCACTTCCATCATCTTCAGGGCCCTTTGCTAGAAGCCTACAACACCTGGACTCAGTATTCTCAAGCAGTCTCCCATCCAAGTACTAACTGGGCCCAATGCTGCTTAGCTTCTGAGATGAGATGAAATAGAGCATGTTGAGGATGGTGTGACCACAGGCTAGTAAGCATATATTTTCTGTTTGAGATTTCATGAAATGCAGTTAGTAAAATTTTCCCCATGAACACCCAGAATAATTTTGGCTTGCTTTTGGAATACGGGCAGAGACATAGCATTGCTTATATGGGTTGTAGACCTTCCAGTCCCATGTCTGGATATTCAAATTACCTGGGAAATAAAACAATAGTCAGCTTTTGAGTTGGTTTCCTTACTATTCTTCAGGCTCTTCCTTTTCTATAGAAAATTTTTGGTCTATAGTTTATGTGACTATAACTATAATAAATACTTTGCAAAGGAAGAACAGATTGGCTTTATTTTTATCCATTTTTTTAATCCCACTTACAATCACTAAAACAGCAAGAGAAGAATATTAAGGTAAAAAACACTACTACCAAGGATGATTTTTTGAAGTTCCAGTCTAATATTAGTTTCAGATTTAAAGCAGATACCTTCAGAGCATTTAAAGAAATAGCTTATTATAAAAAAAAATCAATAAAAACTGTTTAACAGATGCATTTAAACAAGCAGCACTTCTTCAAACTCTACTTTTTCACCTTGAAGACAAACTACATTTTTAGATAAATTATAAGGAAGAACAGATGTTCTCTCTGCCCCAAGAAATGCCCATAAATCATTTCATTATCTTGCATAAATTCATACTTCCTATGTTTCTGTTCTGGATTCAATGTTGTTTGACACTTCTGATTGTTCCATACAACAATCCACCTTAATCTTCATATATTTAAAGACTTCCTTCTTCCAGTATCCATAACAAATAAACCAGTACAATAATTAAAAAGCCCACAGAAAGTTATTCCTTTATTCCTGCTTCTTATTTGTTGTCCTCTGCAGTAGATCGCATGCTAAATAATTTGGGGCAGTTACACCTTCATTTTGCGTCATTATCTTGTATTACATACTGTTTGAACTTCCAAGAAGTTTATCAACTTTCAGTAAATATTAACTTGGACAAAATTTGAGCCTAGGAGTATATTAGTAATTCCCCAAAACTTTTAACTAAAACTAGAAGCCTTTCAAAGCCAAGCAGTTCTCTTTCACTGAGAAGTATCTTTGCAACCTAGGTACCAAAATATTCAAAAAACCCTCAAAAAGGATATTATCATAAATTAGCAATGCTTAATCCTTTAATCTTGTTTTCCATCCAATGTCAAGGAAAGAATCTTCTCTAGGTAAATGTATTTTATAATATACACTTCAAGTAAATCCAGCAGTGGGAAATTAATTTCCTAAAGAAATAACATATTGCAGCAAGCTTCCGGAGTTATACTATCTATCTCATGTTCAAAGCCATTTGAGACTAATAAAATTTCTACTAATTTGCTAATTAGTTTGACATCACCTGGGGTGTGGGCTTTTAGCCTATCACCCTCCTAATAAGCCATGTAACTAGAGAATGGGCAAAAGAGGATTTACCTTCATCAAAGGCTGACACTGCAGCTAGCTTGATTTTCAATGAGGATGTCTGGAGGCCAGACTGATTAATGTAGAAGGTACTCAAGCAGCCTGTGTGTGGGATATACATAGGTTAATAAGGTTCCAATTGCTTAGTCTCAAACCATCGTCCATTTGAAATCATATAAAGAAGTCCACCAAACTTCTTAGTTAAGAGACCTCGATGTTTTCTCAGACACACCAATTGCTGGATCTCTACCCACTCAGAAGCCAAGCTGGAAGCAAGACAAATTATCTATTGGGATGAAGAATGCCTTGGTTCTAGGTGAACAAATCTGGAAAATTTCAGATTATGTGACAGGCAATGGCCTCAATTAAAACAGAAAGGTGTGTTTTAACTACTGAGAAGTCTCGATAATCTTATTCATAGGGTTGTCACAGATTCAAGGATGGAGCTATATTGATAGCGTCTCCCGTGAAAGGGGAATTTATCTCATTCTTTCATTTCTTTTTGTAGATATTACCATATTTTTATACCCATGGCAAAACAAACCCATTCCAAGTCTCATCACTCTAAATGAAGCGATCTGCACTTCTTACCAAAGTATCATTCACATGTTTTAAGATGATTAATTTAATGCCTTTTTTCAACAATACAGATAATTTTTCCCTTTCTTGTCAATACCCATTTCTATTATTTATACTTTAAAATCCCAACTGAATGTCTCCGATAAAACTAACATTTTAATTTTCACCTTTCATATACACAAAACTCCCTATTATAAATAGTAGCTTCCAAGACAACACAGCATTCTCCTAATTATGTCATAATCCAATTTATAGGGTGAAGAAAATAATTTACAGAAGAAGAGAAATACTTCAAAAGAAACAAGTTACACAAACTTTTGAATGATTTTAGAATGTGCTTAGTTACAACTAACTAAGCAAGTTAGTTAAAACTCTTAGTATGTTAAGAAATACTGAACTGATCATATCAGCAAGTTACAGCAATACATCATACAAATTCTTTACAGAAGTATAAAATACACACAACTATTAAAACTTACCTATTATAATATCTGCCTCCCATCATAAACTGATTGCTTGATGTTGGACATATTTTAAAACGCTGAATATTTTCACTGGTCCGAAAATAAAGTGAATAATCACCGGGTGTATTATCTGAAGGCCTCACAAGAAAACTGCACACCTGACCAACTGAAAAGATATCATAATACAGTGTTATTCACTGTTGCTTATCTTAGTGTCATTTATGACCTCTTATCAAAGCTCTTTCTGTACAAATTAGCAAGAATTGTACACTTAAAGGAGAAAGTCTGATGAAAGTTCCAACAGCGATCCCTGTTCTTCACCCAAATGGGATGAAGCAGTACTAAACTGTCAAAGTTAATGCAAAATCATTTGGCTGTAGCCGACAACCTATCCCCACTTTTGCCATCTCTTTACAAGAGCATATGGTGTGCATGTGGGAGGTTTGACAATGTTTTAAAAAAAATTTAAAGATTTTTGTTGTCCTATTTAAGTTATGTTCTTTGATGGTATGAGTCAGATGTTTTCATTTTAGAAATTATTTCCTCTATGAGGAGACTAAAAAAGCTTACAATACAATTCTCCCATTAGTAAATAACAATATTTTCTCCTCAGCATTTTGATGAAGCCCAAGATATTTTTTATTTATATATACTACAAAAATAAATAAAAAAAATAACTATTTCAATTAGAATTATGAAACTAGCTGTACTTGAGAACATAAAAATATACCCGATGCTCAGCCATGAGGGTTTTTTCCAATGCAGTTTCAACCACAGGTCTGATGCTCATACGTTCATATCAAAAAAACAAGTTTTACTGCAGTCTGTTGTAAACAGGATTACTTTGTGTCATTCCACTACTACTGTATTTCTATCTGAAATACAAGTACCTGTCATCAGCAAATTGTAAGCCTCTTGTTTGGAGATCTTCCCATGGAACCATCTTAAAGATGAAGAGAAAAATTAGAAAGCAAGACTATCAGCTCTCTTTCAGTTGTTGTGACATATGAGGCTCTGACACCTATGAATTAATCTCTGGCACCTATGAATTAATCTTTATTTTTAAAAAAATCTAGTACATATAGATTATATAAGCAACCGTTATGTTACTCAGCAATTCTGTATTTCTACCAACAGAATGAAAAATAAATAACTACAGCTATATAAATAAACTCACTTCAATACAAGTATCCAACACGAAGTAGATGTTCAAATCCAAGTATGTTTAGAGATGAAAAGGCACTGTTTAAATGCTAGATAACTTGACAGGCATATCTTAAGTCAGTCTCAGATAGCAATTTATTTGAAGCGCGAAATGCAAAGCCCAAAGAGATTAATGAAAGTTAAATACTGTACAGAATAACTAAAATTGAATTATGCTAGAAGGTGAGGAAATAAAACCTAGCTTTGTTAGACTAGTGAATATGATTTGCTTTAATCTCACACCTTGCATCTTCCACATATTCCTGTGTCAGTGCATCTTTTATGCATAAAAAAGAGCTTTAGTTCTAACTTACTTTCTATATTAGCTTTACAGGACAATCTCTGTCTTTTGGAATATTCACAGAAATCCCTGTATCCCCTGAAATCCTCCAAGCAGCATGAGTAACTGGACTGACAGTGTCAAAACTCTAAGAATCTGATACAAATTCCTTTGTTTAAAAAAAGTAGTTCCTGTATTTGAAGGCATCCCTACTACTGTTATGCTGCTATGCTAAAATGACCATAGCAGCAGGGGCGGGGAGCAGAATAAAGCCCCCATAATCCAAAGGGAGGTGGTGAGGGACCTGCTCCAACACCTGGACGTAAACAAGTCTATGGGGCCAGATGGGATCCACCCGAGGACACTGACAGAGCTGGCGGAAGTGCTTGCTGATCCATTTTCCATCATTTACCATCAGTCCTGGGAAACTGGGGAGGTCCCAGCTGACTGGCGTCTAGCAAATATGATGCCCATCCACAAGAGCCAGAAGGAGGATCCAGGGAACTCCAGGCCTGTCAGTCTGACCTCGGTGCCTGGGAAGGTCATGGAACAGATCATCCTGAATGCCATTATGCAGCGCATGAAGGATGCCCAGGCGATCAGGCCTAGCCAGCACAGGTTCACGAGGGGAGGTCCTGCTTGACAAACCTGATCTCCTTCTATGACAAGGTGACCCACTTGGTGGATGAGGGAAAGGCTGTGGATGTTGTCTACCTGGACTTCAGTAAGGCCTTTGATACAGTGTCCTACAGTATCCTCCTGGAGAAACTGGCTGCCCATGGCTTGGATGGGAGTACTCTCCCCTGGGTTAAAAACTGGCTGGAGTGCAGGGCCCAGAGAGTGGTGGTGAATGGAGTTAAATCTAGTTGGCAGCCAGTCACGAGTGGTGTCCCCCAGGGCTCAGTATTGGGGCCAGTTCTCTTTAACATCTTTAACAAATATCTGGATGAGGGGATCGAGTGCACCCTCAGTAAGTTCGCAGACGACACCAAGCTGGGTGGCAGTGTCGACCTGCTTGAGGGCAGAAAGGCGCTGCAGAGGGATCTGGACAGGCTGGATCAATGGGCCGAGGCCAATGGGATGAGGTTCAGCAAGGCCAAGTGCCAGGTCCTACACTTAGGTCACAACAACCCCATGCAGCGATACAGGCTTGGGGAAGAGAGGATGGAGAGCTGCCTGGCAGAAAAGGACCTGGGGGTGTTGATGGACTGTCAACTGAACATGAGCCAGCATTGTGCCCAGGTGGCCAAGAAGGCCAATGGTATCCTGGCCTGTATCAGGAACAGTGTTGTGAGTAGGGCTCGGGAGGTGATCATCCCCCTGTACGGGGCACTGGTGAGGCCCCACCTTGAGTACTATATCCAGTTCTGGGCCCCTTACCACAAAAAAGACATTGAGGTCCTGGAGCGGGTCCAGAGAAGGTGGTGAGGGGTCTGGAGAGTCTTATGAGGAGAAGCTGAGGGAGCTGGGGCTGCTCAGCCTAGAGAAAAGGAGGCTGAGGGGAGACCTTCTCACTCTCTACAACTCCCTGAAAGGAGGGTGTAGAGAGGCGGGGGTTGGTTTCTTCTCCCAAGTCACAGATGATAGGACAAGAGGAAAGGCCTCAAGTTGCGCCAGGGGAGGTTCAGATTGGATATTAGGAAAAATTTTTACACTGAAAGGGTTATTAAGCATTGGAATAGGCTGCCCAGGGAAGTGGTTGAGGCACCATCCCTGGAGGTATTCAAAAGATGGGTTGACATAGTGCTTAGTGACATGGTTTAGTGATGTGGGTTTTTATTATCAGAGTTAGGTTGATGGTTGGACTAGATGATCTTAAAGGTCCCTTCCAACCTAGATAATTCTATGATTCTATGACTAGCAGAACATTGAACATTGGGGACCAGTAAACTGAAGACACACAGCAATGACTTTCTTTCCCCTATTAAAAAAAAAAAAAAAGCCACAATAAATGCCTTCTTCAATCATCAGTCCTTTGGAGACTGCAAAGTGGGCAATAAATACAGGAAGCAGCAGCTGCAATTACAGCAAGCAAATTGAGGATGGATGAAGAAGTTATCCAGCTACTAGAAATTTTCTGTAACTTTCATTTGCTACTCATCTTTACTACTGAAAATAATACAACAATCAACAGTTTCCCATAATGTCAATTCATTGTTCATTGTAAATTGTATTAGGTGTGGTTTTGGTTTTTTTTGAAGTATTTAAGAAGTTGGAATTCACTGCAAACAGATTATTCTACAGTCTCTTGGTTTTCGCTTTAAGTGTTAGTACGTAAGGCTAATATAAAGTGTTACTATTACACTGTCATTCCTCTAATGATACTTTGTTCCCTCTCCTGCATTCAGAGTTGAGCAGACCTGAAAAAAGGTTACCTCTAAGGCAAACTAAGTATATAAAAAAAAAACCCAAATCAGAAAACACCACACCCTCCATTGTACATATTCTGGGTAAAGTGATCAGAGACGCATCCAAGATTTTATCACTGCAAAACCCATTAACATTAGGCATAACTAATACAAGACTTTAATTGTCAATTACCTATGCATCTTCAACAACTAGCATAGAAGAAAAGTCTTAAGATCAAAACACAAGTACACACAGCTTTGGTTCACCTTCCCGATCTCATAGCTAAAGTTTACAAATAGTTATTTTATGATTTGCTTTTAATAACAAAACAAAAATCCTTACGTTTTGCCTTCATGTGGATCTTCTTCTCTTCCCTAAAAGGAGAATTAACATATTAAGTACACAACAACATTATGCTTGAGTTTAGAAAAGTAAACTTTATAGGTTAAGACCTTCTGCAGAAATAAACAGCATTAAGAACTCCAAGACATTTTTGAACTAGATGACTTATGGTACAGTTCATGTAAAGAGGTTTTCAACTTCATTCACTAAGTGGAAATCCAGCCATGACACATTATTTCAAAATATCGTAACTCTTCAAGTCCTTATTTACATGTGATAACTTAAATGTCAACTTTGCTGAACTTCAACCACTAATGTAGAAATCTACAGTTAGATACTCTAACACTGCCATTTAAATTTAGCCATTCACATCCTGATACAGGTGTAAGAAACAGGTGAAGCAAACTCTACTAATAGAAAAATATATATGCTGCAAGGCAAACATCATCAGGACGCCAAAGCAATGGTGAACTTATTTTAAAAAAAGCATGTCGGAGGGTGGAGTGGGTGTTTTTCTCCATGGAATCATCTTTTCTCCTGCAGTAATTCAATTATATTTAGGCCACCCAGTCAGCTTCCTGACTTTGCATAAGCCCTGCTAGGTACAATTAACTCATCAATATACTTTCTAACCCACACTTGGCCCTTTAAAAAAAAGGCATACCACAGTGCAAAATTTCAGTCTATACATTTATGAATGTATCATAGCAAACAAACCCCATGCAGCGTTACAAGCTTGGTGAAGAGTGGCTGGAAAGCTGCCCAGCAGAAAAAGACCTGGGGGTGTTGATCGACAGCTGCCTGAATATGAGCCCGCAGTGTGCCCAGGTGGCCAAGAAGGCCAACAGCATCTTGGCCTGTATCAGGAACAGCATGGCAAGTAGGACTAGTGAAGTGATCGTCCCCCTGTACTTGGCACTGGTGAGGCCCCATTTCGAGTACTGTGTCCAGTTTTGGGCCCCTTACTACAAAAAAGACGTTGAGGTGCTGGAGCGGGTCCAGAGAAGAGCAACAAAGCTGGTGAGGGATCTGGAGAACAAGACTTATGAAGAGAGGCTGAGGGAGCTGGGATTGTTTAGCCTAGAGAAGAGGCGGCTGAGGTGAGACCTTATCTCTCTCTACAGCTCCCTGAAAGGAGGTTGTAGAGAGGCGGGGGTCGGTCTCTTCTCCCAAGTCACAGGCAATAGGACAAGAGGAAATGGCCTCAAGCTGCACTAGAGGAGGTTTAGATTGGATATTAGGAAAAATTTTTACACTGAAAGGGTTATTAAGCATTGGAATGGGCTGCCCAGGGAAGTGGTTATGTCACCATCCCTGGAGGTATTTAAAAGACGGGTAGACATGGTGCTTAGAGATATGGTTTAGCAATGGTTTTTGTCAGCGTTAGGTTGATGGTTGGGACTAAATGATCTGAAAGGTCTTTTCCAACCTAGGCAATTCTATGATTCTATGATTCTAAAAGAATGCAACTGAAAGACTAGGAAGTTCTTTATCAGGACTAGTGAGTTTAGGGAACTGCCTAATAAGTCCACAGTATCATTCATTTGCACATGAACTTGTCTGGATAACATGTGAATAAATACTTTGTTTGGATATTGAATTAGACTTTAAGGTTTTGTTACACTATTTATAAACTGGCAGATTCAATTACTGCAGGAAGGTTTAGAAAAGTACATAAAGTCAGGCAGTTAAACACCACTAGTATGGATTTATTTCAATGTTAACTTACACACACAAATAATAATAAAAAATAATCAAATCTCAGTTCTACAACAGATGTGAATATAAAATTACTCACCACTTCTTCTACCAGGTCTTCTACAATAAGACCTTGTTCATCTGTCCGTAGGTTTGTCACCCACATCCAGCCATCTTCCAATTCATTATGGACAATAAACATATCTCCTTTAAGGAAACTGAAGAGAGTTACAGTAAGATTTATGTTGGAAGTACAATCATAATACAAAGTTTAATGAACACAATGAATTCTTGAGCACAGTTTCAGCAAAACATTTGAGGAAATCTGATCACGAAAGATATCAAGCACACCACATGCATTTTTTACACAGTTTAAGTAGCTATGACAGATTAATATTTATCCTTTTTTGATTTACATTTAGAATCTAATAGATATGTTAAAGTGTACTAAGGACACATAAAACAAAAACCATCACAACAACATTAAAAGAAGTAACATTCTTCTTTTATCAAGAGGGATCAAATACTAAACACAAGTAAAAACAATCAAAGATTCCCTTAATAGTCTAAGAAAATAACTTTTAACAAAACCCAATTTTGTATTATAAAGCCTGTAGAATATCTACTATTTAGGTCTTTGCATATGAAGATAAGTGCTAAAAAGAAGATACAGAATAGTTCCTTGAAAAGACATGCAGTTAGCTACAATAAGAGCATAAATACAAAGCATTAAAATGTTCAAGGGAATTTCATTAATGGAAGGTTAGTATAAATTATTCCTTAAGTGTAATCCCAAACTCAGGCATACTAGTTTTGGCTGGAATAGAGTTAAATTTCTTCATAGTAGCTAGTATGGAGCTACGTTTTGGATTTGTGCTTAAAACAGTGTTGATAACACAGAGATGTTTTAGTTACACAGCATCAAGGCGTTTTCTGCTCCTCAGACTGCCCTGCCAGTGAGTAGGTTGGAGGTGCACAAAAATTTGGGAGGGGACACAGTTGGGACAGCTGACCCCAACTGACCAAAGGGATATTCCATAACATATGACATTGTGCTCAGCAATAAAATTGGGGAGGTGGAGGTTGGCGGGGGGAATGTTGCTCAGGGACAGGCTGGGCTAGTCCATTGGTTGAGAGCAATTGTTTTCATTTGCATCACTTGTCTTCCTTAGGTTTTATTTTCCTCTCTCTTTGTTGGTTAGTGGGGTTTCCCCCCCCCCCCCCTTTTTATTATTTTTTTTTATTTTCTAATTATTAAACGGTCTTTATGTCAACCCACGTGTTTCTCAATTTTACCCTTCCAATTCTTCCCCCATCCCACCAGAGCAGAGTGAGCAAGCTATGTGGTGCTTAGCTGCAAGCTGGGTTTAAACTACAACAGTCCTTTTTGGCACCCAACATGGAACTCAAAGGGTTTGAGATAATAACAGGCTTGACCAGAGCATATTAGAAGGAATTTACAATTATTATATCTGTTAACAGTTGTTAGTCATGATACTGATTTATCTGTTCTCAGTGTTACTTTATCTGATCCGTGCCATGCTCTTTTTTTGCTGTACGTGTTAAAGACTGTTTTGGGCTTTGCAGTTTGCTGTGCTCTGTAGCGCTTAGTCTGATAGATGCACCCACCAGTACTTTGGTTCAGGCATTACTGAACTCAGTAGGCCTGAGTGAAATCAGCCCTGCTGTGCAAACCTTGAGAATTGTGCTAGGCCATATCTTCTCAGGAACCAAGGACTCTAGCCCCTGTCTTATCAGGAGCTAACAGTACCAGCCTGAGCTGGGACTAGACAAAAGTAAAACTGCTACAGCTACACAACTGCACATACACCAAAATGAGGTACAACCCAAAGTCAATCACTTTACCCTATAAATATCTGTACAACCCCCCCGAGCTCACTGAACTCTACTGTATAGCAGCAGGCTGCATGGCGGTGATCTCCCCCTTGAAAAGGGAAACCTCTCAAGGTTACTCCTCGAGGTTACTATACAATGAAAACAGCAGTTCTCATAGCACTAATATTTGTTCCTTTAAAGCTTATTTTGGCAAATATGCATATGCAAACATACACACATATTTGGCTTCAATTGTAAGCACATGATTTTTAACTATGAAACAGAATTTACCTAAGAATAATTGAATACAGGATTTTAAAGGACCTACTGGTGTTAGCATTGGTTAGAAAAATTTAAAACTGATTGGGACACTACTGATGCTGAGTCCTCAATGAATTGTTGAACATGCTAGCTTGCTAACAGAAGAATTCATACCATTGGGATATGAGGAAACTGAAATTAGCACTAGCATCTTTCCACAAAAAGTACTGTGATAGATGAGATAATAGGAAAGAACAGAAATTATTGTTTGACTTATTATCACAATAAAATCTTGCTTATAATTTCATATTCCTGACATTTCAGTAACTGATACCATGCCACATAGCTAACAGAATTCACAGAAGAATTATTTTTTCTTTTTTTTTTTCACACAGGACTTTTGTTGCTTAATTACACGTATGTATTTATATAATACACAAAACCATATTCTAATTCTGAATACTATTTATCTGGTACCAGCTACTTCTGCAGGCAAATTCAAAGCCAATTTATTTCAGATCCTCACATGAGACATTTTCGCACAGAATTCCTTCATGCACAAACTTACATTTTTCTCAGTGGGTAAGCCTTTGAAATTAATAGTGTCCTACTTCTAAACTAAGTTTCATAGTTCTAGCAATTGAACATAACTCCCCTTATAATTCATATAAACAGTATACCCAGAATAAAAGTGTTACTGCTATATCCATGGCAAAAGAAAAAAGACAAGGAGAGAGATAACAAGACATAAGAGAAAAAAAAAAGAAAAAAAGGAAAAGAGGCATCATACCTTTAACCTCCCAGAGCATTAAGTCTAAGATGCAATTGGAAAGTATTTGCATAGTGAACGTATACCGAAGTCAATAGTATTTGTAAATACTCCAAGAATTTCACAACTGCTTCTACCTATTATTAACACATACCTTATTTCATCAGTTTCTGGCACTTTGGTGTAAGGTAAAATTGCTCGAACTCTCCTTCTGTCCTCCACAGGCTACAACATCAGAGAAGAGTGCAAAGATATTAATTTTCCCTTTCATTCTAGCGTAGACTTCCTCTCTCCAACATTATGCTATTCTGAGGCAAAAGACTGGTAACAGTAATTTGTATCCCTTTGCTAGTTTTAAGTTTTCAAAGGGTCAAAAATAGTAAGAGCTGGAAATGCTTAATTCCTAAAGCTATCTACAAAAGCTCTCATTTTGTTTCTAGCCTTGTAACGTTATCGGTTGTGTTACCTCTAAAAATGAAATTACCAATAATGTAATTCCCATGAAAGAGTACTTCTGAACTTTCTTCCACTTAGTGGGAATTTATGAAAGTTTAACATTCAGAAACATCTTTATTCAGGGTGGGAGCACAGTCTGCAGGTGTTGGGGGGAGGGGGGGGGCACTGCTGTTTTGTCTGGGTTGGTTTGGGTTTTTTTTAATTACTGATATTGTCTTAAGGATAGTCACTTAAACAAAGTCCAGCTTTCAGGAACCTTGGTTATTTCCAGGATGTGTATTTTGAAATCTTTGCTACAAAATAGTAATATTATTTTGAAATACTTTATTAAGTCAGTGTAAAACCCTAGAGGCTAACTACATTACAATGGTGCTCTTCACTAGCCAAGAACCACACATTTTCTTGTTTATCTCAGTTTACATACAATGTTATTACTACATTTGGAGATAACTGCAATACCTGATATCGAGCTCTCTCATTACAGATTTTCATTAAAAAACAAATATTTATCATTGCTTTCTATCAGTAAGAACATGTTTATATATTCCTTATACTTCACCATATGCTGAGACAGCTCTAGAACTAGGGGAAGCTGTCTACAATGCTTTTCTCATAGAAAGCTATGAATACCGAATGCAAGATTAATGATATTAATATTTAAGTAAATGACATTTAAAAATTTTACTACTTTCCTCTGGAGGTGGTACTGGAAAGAACAGTTTTTCCCCCTTCAGCAAACAAGACACATGACTGTAATAACCAATTAGGTCCGAGAGCGAAGCAAAGCGACGTCCACCAATGTAATAGTCTCCACACATGGCAATAATCCTGTTAATAAAAAAAGGAAGCTTGACAGAAGAAAATCTTTTGCTACAAACCATTGGGGTGGTTTTTTGTTGGTTTTGTGATTTATTGTTTTTTACAAGGAAGTTAGGATAACATTGAGTTTTTAAAGCAGGCTGTCTACGTTCAACAAAATGCAATATTACAAACTCTCTCTCTCTCATATATATATACACATACACCCCCCCTTAACTAATGAATATCTCATCAGCAATTACTGATAAACATAGCGACATAAAAATATTTGAAGACTGTAAAGAAGATGTAGATTTACAAAAAAGTATGGAGATTCGCTAGAACGAAATGAAATTAAACACAAAAATCTAATTACCAGCGTACTGGACAAATTACATACTACATTAGTAGAGGTACTCCTGTCATGCAGGACATAGAGCTTATGTGATAGGCCTGTAAAATTTTGTCAGAGTATCAATACATTTTTGTAACGGATAACTGCATTTAATTATACAGTGCAGAATACTGAAATAACTTCAGAAATTAGTGACTTCTCTATAGTTAGTCTAGTATCCGTGCTAAAAAATAAGAAATAAATTTGTAATAATAATGTACTCAATTTAAAAGCCTGCTAATAAATAGGAAAAAATGCTTAAAAACCCACCATTTCAATAGCTTAACACAAAAGAAAATTCTTATTAAATTGCTCATCTTACTGACTAACTTACGTAGTGTGGGGGGGGTGTTTGTTTGGGGTTGTGTTTGCTTTTGTGGGGTGGCAGTGCGTATTTTAGTACTCAGATTTGTGAACACACTTGTCACACCAAAAAATGGAAAATACCATGTCTGTTTGCATGGCTATGCAATACAAGTTCTAAAACCAGTCAGAAATAATTGATTTAGATAAGAGAGTTAACAGGTTTTAAAGCATTTGTATTACACAAGAGTCATTTGGACAAGGAAAAAAGTGCATAAATTGAAACAATATTTTTGACCAGACAATCCAAAGAAACAATCACTTATGTAAATTGATGGCATCAAGAGAACCTGAATTTTTCCAGCAACGCAGAAGTTGGACAGCAGTCCTGAGTAATAACACTTCTTTAAAAATGTGAAGAGCTATCTGGAAAAGCAACTTGGAGAAGGGAGAAAATATGAACAGAGGGACTGATCTGTTCCTTTAGTTATGCATGGGGGGGAGGGGAAAGTGAACATGATATCTGATCTACTTAAAGACTATAATTTTTGGTCAAAATTGTGAAATAAGCAGTTTTAGGAAACCTGCAGAATGCTAAAAGCAGTTTCCAATAAATTATGTAGTAAATAGGAAAAACATCATACTTTCCATCAGAACTTGTTGCAGAGTGTCAAAGCAATCATTTTAAGGATCATAGAATCATTTATGTTGGAAAAGACCTTTAAGAGGTCTATAGACAATCTAGGAGGTTCCTGGAGTGCCTCGACAATAATTTCCTAAGGCAGGAAATAGACAGTCCTACCCAAGGGGATGCGATAGTCACCAATGACGATAGTCACCAATGCAAGTGAGCTCATCAGGGATGTCAAGATGGGAGGCAGCCTGGGCTGCAGCAATCATGCCCTGGTGGAGTTCACAGTCCTAAGGGGTACGCAACAGACAAGGAGCGTAGTCAGGACCCTGAATTTCAGGAAAGCAAAACCTCCAGCTCTTCAAGGAGTTAGTCAAAAGGACCCCCTGGGAAAGGGTCCTCAGGGACAAGGGGGCAGAACAGAGCTGGCAGATCTTTAAGGATGCTTTCCATAGAGCACAAGAGCTCTCGATCCCCAGGTGTAAGAAATCAAGCAAGAAAGGGAAGAGACCAGCATGGCTGAGTCATGACCTGCTGGTCAAACTAAAAGGCAAGAAGGAACTGCACAGGCAGTTCAGGCAGGATCAGATATCCTGGCAAGATGCTGCCCGGTTATGTAGGGATGTGGTTAGGAAGGCCAAGGCTCGGCTGGAGCTGAACCTGGCAAGGGATGCTAAGAATAACAAGAAGGGCTTCTACAGTTCTGTCAGCCAGAAAAGGAAGGTGAAAGAAAGCGTACCCCCCATGATGAGCAAGAATGGCAAATTGGTAACAGCAGATGAGAAGACGGCCGAGGTTCTCAACAACCTTTTTGCCTCGGTCTTCACTGCCAACCCCTCTCCTCATACCTCCCAAGTTGAAAGACCAAGCAAAAGCAGGGGCTGTGAGAACAAAGAACCACCCACTGTAGGAGAAGATCAGGTTCGCGACCGTCTAAGGAACCTGAAGGTACATAAGTCCATGGGACCTGATGAAATCCATCCACGGGTCCTGAGGGAGCTGGCGGATGAAGTAGCTATGCCACTTTCCATTATATTTGAAAAGTCGTGGCAATCCGGTGAAGTTCCCGCTGACTGGAAAAGGGGAAACATAACCCCCATTTTCAAAAAGGGAGAAAAGGAAGACCCAGGGAACTACAGGCCGGTCAGTCTCACCTCTGTGCCCGGCAAGATCATGGAGCAGATCCTCCTGGAAATTCTGCTAAGGCACGTGGAAAATAAGGCAGTGATTGGTGACAGCCAACATGGCTTCACCAACAGCAAGTCATGCCTGACAAATTTGGTGGCCTTCTACGAAGGCGCTACAGCATTGGTAGATAAGGGGAGAGCAAGAGACATTATCTACCTGGACTTATGCAAAGCGTTTGACACTGTCTGCATGACATCCTGGTCTCTAAACTGGAGAGAAACGAATTTGATGGATGGACGACTCGGTGGATAAGGAACTGGCTGGATGACCGCTCTCAAAGGGTTGCAGTCAATGGCTCGATGTCCAAGTGGAAACCAGTGACGAGTGCCATTCCTCAGGGGTCAGTACTGGGACCAGTACTGTTTAACAC
>JAHSPS010061742.1:0-12264 GCA_033628365.1 Calidris temminckii | reverse complement strand
AGACCCCTGCAACCCCCTCCAGGCCCCTAGAGACCCTACAGACCATACTGTGGGTATGGAGAACCACAGCATCATAGAAAAATCTCAAGTAAGATGGGACCTATAAGGACCAAGACATCACGCTGACTGACTCCAAAAAGCGCATTCTTTTTCTGCTGACTTAAAAAAGAAAAAAGAAAAAAAGAAAAAAAATAAAGAAAAAGAAAGCCTTCCTCCTCTCAGCTTTTTGATTGATTACTACTGCTCCTGGCCTTTTCCAGCTCTATCTGCTTTTTTCCAAGCAGCAGGTTAGCAGGTGGCACAGGTTACTGGATGAGAAGCACGCATCCAGCCAGGGGAGCCTGCTGGAAGACCGAAGCCAGTGAGACCGAGCAGAGGCTTTGGGGAGAAACCCTGGATTTAACAAGCCAGCTAATCCTTCTGCTATAAACTGCTACCGTAGTGTAGCTCATATAACTTCTTTAATGAGCAAGACTTATGTATTCCTGGAGTCATCCCCCACACAAAATATTTTAGGGCAGTTCATCTCCCTATAGTGTAAGTTGACTTAAATTTTTAAGTACTTCACGCTAGAACAGGCATGGAGGAGGCAGAGCTGTGATTTTTTTTGTTTGTTTTTTTTAATCCCCTGCCTTCTCGCTGCCTTTTGCCAGCAAAGGGGAAAGCGATGTGTGCCCAGAAAAGCTGGGTGCTTTCCACTGCCCTGACCCTGAGCACCAGCAGCCCAGGGGAGGAACTGCACCAGCTGTGTAGATCTGGAGCTTGCAAATCACCTTCGGGGCGAGGGGTGGTGAGGCTCAACCCATGTGGTGGTCTCAAACGGTGCCCAGTGCAACCCACACCAGCTTGAAACCATCTGTATTAGTCAACGAGGCCCCCCAAAAAAAGCAAAATGTTCCTGTCGGTGAGCACAATGTTTACAAGACTGGAAGTAGTTACAAAATACCCAACAAACACCCAAACAAGCTCGTTGTCAAAAACACACCTGAAACAGCTCTCGCTGTGATGAAGACGCCCCCTCCTCTTCCCCTCCTCCTCCCCCAGCACCTTCTACCCACGGCTTCAGCAAATACTTTGGTGAATGTTAGTCAGCAAAGTGAGTCAAACCTTAGTTGAACGTTAACTCACAGAACGAGCTTCCCTGATCAGCCCTCTGATTACGCCCTGTGATTAGCTCTGGCCACTGCTAATGGAGAGGCTGGCCGCTTTCACTTTTGTAGCCCGGGGATTTTGTGCACCTTGTGCTGTGCGTCAGGGAATCCGGTAAGATTTGGCTAAGCTCCCTGAAGTAGAAAAATGGGTTTAGACATAAATCATAGAATGGTTTGGGTTGGAAGCGACCTTAAAGATCTTCGAGTTCCAACCCCCTGCCCTGGGCAGGGACACCTCCCACCAGACCAGGCTGCTCAAAGCCCCATCCAGCCTGGCCTTCAACACTTCCAGGGATGGGGCAGCCACAGCTTCTCTGGGCAACCTGTTCCAGTGTCTCACCACCCTCACAGCAAAGAATTTCTTTCTGGTATCTAATCTAAATCTCCCCTCTTCCAGTTTAAAACCATTACCCCTTGTCCTGTCACTCCACTTCCTGACAAAGAGTCCCTCCCCGGCTCTCCTGTGGCTCCCTTCAGATATTGGAAGGCTGCTATAGGGTCTCTCCGGAGCCTGCTCTTCTCCAGGCTGAACAACCCCAGGTCTCTCAGCCTGTCCTCATAGGAGAGGTGCTCTAGCCCTCTTTGTGGCCCTCCACTGGACCTGTTCCAACAGGTCCATGTCCTTCTTGTGTGAGGACTCCAGAGCTGGACACAGTACTCCAGGTGGGGTCTCACCAGAGCAGAGCAGAGGGGGAGAACCACCTCCCGTGACCTGCTGGCCACGCTGCTTTGGATGCAGCCCAGGATGTGGTTGGCTTTCTGGGCTGCCAGCGGGCACTGCCGGCTCATGTTGAGCTTCTCATCCACGAGCCTCGTCTTTGACTTAAAATAAATAATGCTAACACAAGGTGAGAACGAAGCGCCTGGCGTCAGTGTAATTTTACAATGTGGGGGTCTGTAACCTATGGCAAAAGCGAGGTGCTGATGTCCTGCCCACAGGCTGCTCAGGACTCTAATACACCCAACAAAAAAGCTGGATGTTTGGCCTCAAGGAGATCTGAGATGCGTTTGCATCTGTCATTCCTCTCCAAAATGCCGGGTTATTTCCATTTCTTAGCGGTGAAGCACGAGGTGTGTGTGATTAAGGTGCAGCACCCATGTGTGTGAGCTGTTTTGGTGCAGAACAAGCTCTGGGCTTGGGTGGAACCCGGAATTTCTATTTTTTTCTCTCCTGGATTTGATAGAATTATTCTGCAGGAACAGTGCTGAGGTGTACCTGTACCCTGTGGCGGGTAACTGTACCTCCCCCCAGCAGCCACAGCCCTTTGCCCACCCCAAAAGGGGAAATCTGGACAGGAACAGGGAAGTTGGCGCAGTTCCTGGGACCTTGCCAACGAGGAAAAGCCTGTGGGGAATAAATCATAGAGTCACAGAGTTACAGAGTCATAGAGCTGTCCAGGCCAGAAGGGACCTCCAAAGGCCATCTAGTCTGACCTCCCCGCAGTCAGCAGGGACACCCCCAACTAGACCAGGTTGCCCAGGGCCTCGTCGAGCCTGACCTTGCATATCTCCAGGGATGGGGCCTCAACCACCTCCCTGGGCAACCTGTTCCAGAGCTCCACCACCCTCACAGTAAAGAACCCTCTCCTAATCTCCAATCTAAATCTGTTCCCCTCCAGCTTGAAGCCATTGCCCCTCGTCCTGTCACTTCAGGCCTTTGCAAACAGGCTCTCCCCAGCATTCCTGTAGCCCCCCTCAGGTACTGGAAGGCTGCTATTAGGTCTCCCCGGAGCCTCCTCTTCTCCAGGCTGAACAACCCCAGCTCCCTCAGCCTGTCCTCGTGGCCCTCCTCTGGACCCGCTCCATTAGGTCCATGTCCTTCTTATATTGAGGGCTCCAGACCTGCACACAATACTCCAGGTGAGGTCTCACCAGAGCAGAGTACAGTGGCAGAATCACCTCTCTGGACCTGCTGGCAACGCATCTTTTGATGCAGCCCAGGATGTGATTGGCCTTCTGGGCTGCAACTGCACACTGCCTGCTCATGTCCAGCTTCTCGTCCACCAGCACCCCCAAGTACCTTTCCTCAGGGCTGCTTTCTAATACCTCACCTCCTAGTTTGTATTGGTGGCGAGGATTGTTCCGGCCCAGGTACAGAACCTTGCATTTGCTCTTGTTGAACCTCATGAGGTTCACCTGGGCCCACCTCTCCAGCCTGTCCAGGTCCCTCTGGATGCCATCCCGTCCCTCAGGCGTATCGACAACCCCACACAGCTTGGTATCGTCTGCAAACTTGCTGATGGTGCCTTTAATCCCCCTGTCTATATCATTGATAAAAATGTTAAACAGTATTGGCCCCAGCACGGACCCTTGAGGAACACCACTTGTGACTGGTCTCCATCTGGACTCTGAGCCATTGAGTACCACCTTCTGGATGCGACCAGCCAGCCAGTTTCTTTTCCACTGAACAGTCCACCCATCATGACAAGGCCGTTTTCTACTGGAGGTGCTATGGATGTGTGTCAGCATAATAAATAAAAATATCCATCCGACTGCCGTCAGTGAAAGCTGGGGGTGACGCAAACCATGGGATATCCCTGGAGATACGGGCAGGCTCTGGGAAGGCACCGTAACGAGCATGGGGAAACGGGCTACTAAATATAGCACTTGCAAGCTGCCATCGGGAATATATTTTCTGCAATGCCAACCAATTAGAGGGAGTGACATTAAATTGGTATTCAGTTTCCACCACTTCCCATATTGCAGCTGTTTCTTTTCTCCAGACTCTCCTTCTGTAGAAAGAACTGGCGGAAATGCGTGTCTATAGGTGATCTTAGGTGCTGGTATTGCGGTGGCCACGCTGCCCATTGCACCACTGGAAGGACTGTAAGAAGAAATACGGCCATCAAGGGCTTTATAGCTGCTGCTGAATCTATTATATACACTTTTATTTAGAAGCAGCACAGGGCATACTTCTCTTTTACACACTCATACGTCAGTATCTGCTGTTAGGGCTATTTCACAGCCAAAGGCTGTGACACTGGCAGAGGTCTGCTTGTCACTAAATGCCACCGATTGACCACTTTCAAAGCGTGGCTGGGAGGAACGGGATGGGTATGTGGCTCGTGCCTCAGAGCTGTGCCAGGAGGACCCTGCCCTGCAGGACAGCCGCGGATTTCACGCCCTCATCTCAGGAATTATCATCCTGAGCCGATGAAACAGGGCTGCACTCCACCGAGGACCAGTGATGTGTATTCCCTGCACGCTTGCAATGGAAGCGAATCACTCTGTTCAACCAGCACTCAAACGCTGTTGAATTATACTCTGTGTGTACCATCTCCTATGCAATGACTGGTGACTGAATAGTATTTCCGGATGGGACTGTAACGTCCACCCAGAAACGATGCAGTGGCTGAGCAGTGCGTTTTAGCAACCAACTACTTCTAGCAAGTTTCTCCTTTCGAAGGCAAAATCTGCTTTGGACTAAAGGAGACTCAGAGCTACACTGCTTTTAGCTATTAGAAGTCACAATAACCTCTCAGGGAATCCTACTTTCAATGTACAAGAACAGCAGTTTATGTTAATCAAGGAGAAAACCCCCAGCTTTTCATTGCAGACTGTTTGGAGTTACGCCAGAAGCAGCTGAGGATGGGGAAAGCAGTCACGCTCGGTGCTTTGATGCTCGCTGACAGGCACTGTACCAGAGGAAAAGGCGTAGCATCACTTCGTGAATGACAATGCTTGAATTACTTTAACATAGAATATTAAATTATAATATATTAATAAATTAAATTATAATAGATAACGTTATCATATTACTGTAATTGAGGCATCGATACCTTCAAATGGACATCTGCAATCACAGCTGTGTTTTGCTTGGCGCAGGCAAACACGGGAAGGTGTTTAGAGCCAAAGCCAGAAAGAATTTGGCTACTGTGGTGCGTAGTCAAACTACCAGCCACCAGAATAGGACCTGCAGCCCCCAGTCAAGCTGCTGGGCTGAGCACCCAAGGGATAGGGGCAGTTCCTGGGCAGCAGGGGAAGCCACATGTGACCAGCCAAGGGCTGGTGGTTAGAGCTGCTCTCTTGGTCCGAGTACCTTTATAATCCCAGCCATTACTAATCTCAATAGTAAAAGTCAGTAACAGAAGCATTTGGTAAGCACCTCACATACAAAATGGTGCCAGGGTCCACTAGACTTCCTCAATACGTAGCTTAGGGTATTTCTCTGTTAGAGATTACAACAAAAGGTATAAAACATCTTCAAATATAAACTTCAAAATTTGAAGATGTTCCGCCCTAGGAAGCTTACAAACAATTTAAATAGAGACTAACTGTCCACATCTGCACCTCGGCAGCCCCGAGAGACTATGAAGTTGTCTCTTATCTCTTATGTTAGTTGCCAGGTTACAGAATCACAGAATCTTCGTGGTTGGAAGGGACCTCTGAGATCATCGAGTCCAACCACAAAAAAAAAACAAAAACAAACAAACAAAAAAAAAACACACACCCAAAAAAAACCCCACAAAACAAAACAACCACCACAAAAACAACCACCACACCAACAATCGCCACCAAAAACACCATTCCCATCTAAACCCCACACCCACGACCCCACCCAGAACACCCCACCACAGACCAATGATCTTGGGCACTAGAGCATGCCCTGAAGAGCCATGTCTACACGTTTCTTAAATATCTCCAGGGATGGTGACTCTACCACCTCCCTGGGCAGGCTGTTCCAGTGCCTGACCACTCTTTCAGTGAAGTAATTCTTCCTAATATCCAATCTAAATCTCCCTTGCCGCAGCTTCAAACCATTTCCCCTGGTCCTGTCGTTCTCCCTTTGGGAGAAGAGGCCAACCCCCGCCTCTCTACAACCTCCTTTCAGGTAGTTGTAGAGGGCAATGAGGTCTCCCCTCAGCCTCCTCTTCTCCAAACTAAACATGCCCAGTTCCCTCAGCCTCTCCTCATAGGACTTGTAGGGTAATAGTTGCCACTTTGCATATGCTAGGATTAATTCCATACTGCAATCATAATTTTTGATGATTTCATTGTGGCAAGCTGTTTTGGAACCAACGGCATTTTCAGTGCACGTATGATAGGCACGGACTCAGAGGACTGCTGGGCATCTTCTCTGTACAGTGCTTTTATTGGGTGAAATTCTTTATTTACCTGTCCGAGTCCCTTTATTACTGTTATGAAAAAGACTTAAGTCTCTAGAAAACTAAAGAACAATTTAATTCCCTCTTCCTTTGGGCACGGTAAAAGCATCTTATACACTGCAGTAAGATAAATCGTTCCTGCAGTTACATGCCTTGTGGTGGGCATGACTTATCCTACCCCCCACAGCACTTTCTCAAGATGGGAACTTCCCTTCCAAGCCCCGTTCAAACAAACGGGCTGTGTTCATCTACATCTTGGGGTAAGTAATCTGCCACTTCATGCTCAAGGACTGCAGGCAAGATAATCACTCCACAGATACCTCTAAGCCTACCTGAAAGTGCATACGGGAACTTTATGTACCTCAGGAGCTGATGAAAGTTGACTGGAAGCTCTAGTTGTTGGTCAAGAGGACCAAGACATCCTCCGACAGAGGACCTTGGTCTAGATCTGTAAGAAATTTTAGCAGAATGGGCCCCAAAAATAAGCATTTTTTTTTAAATTTTCAGTCTCCAAAGTTGAAATAGAAAAGCCTGAACTGAATTTAGAGTATCTAAGTTACTCTGTAAGAGGAGCAACCGCAACTCCAGGTCCTACACGCTCCAGCATTACACGTCAGCACTACAACTAATTGCACCTACACACGTACACCCCACAGAACCCACATTTTACAGAGGTACCTGACTGGCAAGGCTTCATATCATAAACTTCACTTGCACCCATCCCTCCCAAAAGGAAGAGGGACAGCACTCTGAAGCTCATAATGAAGCTGGTCTCTCAATATCCTTCACCCATTATCATATCATCCAGATAATTCAATGGGTGAGGGGAAGAAATTGAGATAGCAGTTGGTGGGGGAAATACTCCACAACCAGTTTCTTTTAAAAATGAATCATATTTAATATTTGAATGCCTAAGGCTAGCAAAGCTAGACAAATTGCACGATGAATTCCAGTGGAATAAAACATGATTTAAGTACAAAAGATGGAGGAAAAAATGCTCACGCTTTCCAGAAGCAATGAGGTATTTTAACTATACAAAGTCTGAATGTC
Source organism: Calidris temminckii (assembly GCA_033628365.1). Taxonomy (NCBI): domain Eukaryota; kingdom Metazoa; phylum Chordata; class Aves; order Charadriiformes; family Scolopacidae; genus Calidris; species Calidris temminckii. Next base: position 4,958 of record JAHSPS010061742.1, on the reverse strand, counting down.
CAAAAACATCTGCAGATCTTCCCCTTTGCACTGTCATATTTCCTGGTTGTTGGGCATTCAGTAGTTCTCTATTTCTGTGTGTGCTTTTCAAAGGGCCAAGAAAAAGTGCTTAACCATCTTTAAAGACGAAGAACTCCTTACATCTGTTCTGCCACATTTTCAGACTAGTAGCTTTAAAATGTTTGACCACTTTTTCAAGCCATTCTGATATACGGTGGAGGTTTGGATGCATCTTCCTCTGAATCTAAGTCCTGAGCTGGAAACCGATCTGGGAAGTTAAAAATTCTGCCCCCAGGACCTGTGTGGGGAAGGAAAGGGGAAACCATTAAACCTGGTGTAGACACTTGCACAAAATCCCGAGTTCCTTTTGGCTCGGAGTATTTTGGTTATCAGGATTTTGGCCTGGGATGTAAAGCTTATTCAGGATGTTCCTTCCACGTCCCTGGTGAATATCCCAATACACAGAGGGATGGAGTTACTCACTTTCTACAGCGCAAATCATTTCCACAGCCTGATTTTGGTCCTCACTGGGTTGCAACCACTCCTATGAACGAAAAAATGTCATCAAAAACACTCATCTGTGAGTTTGTTCAAGAAGATATACTTGAGCTCATTTTAAAAGTCTGTGTAGTCCGCTCCTCCTAACAGGTTTTAGCTTGAAATTTTAAAGCAGCCTCACATTGCACACTTGGGATCTTTAGTCAAGAGCAGCTGCCTTGTAACCTGTATCCATTAATTCCTTACCAAACGAGATGGTCGGATGCTCATGTTTAATACAGCATTACAATTACTCTAGTAGAGAAGCAGATGATTTATTGAGCTCACTCAGCAGAGACACACAGCATATACCCCATCACTTGAGGCAGAGTCCTCATAAATTAGCAGAAAAATGTGGTCTATCTTTGTCCCTCCCCCCCCTTCCATTCCACACGAGGTACAGGGGATATTTTTATTACTGAATTTGTAGTTCTAGGGATAAGGCACTTAGGTGTATAAGTACCCATAACTCTTTAAAATGCTGTACCAGGAGCAATCGTTAGTTTAAGGGTGAGAAAAGAAGGAGCAGGTTTTGAGGAGAGCAGGAATTCACAGGAAATGGGACCACAGTGGCTTGAGCACTAACGTTTTGGAAAATTGAGAGAACTTATACTAGGTCTTACACAAGACTGCAAATAGAAGGAAGGTAGTAAAAGGAAAAACAAAAGAAGTACAAAACCCATCTAACATCCATTTAATTTCTTAGAATTAGCCCTGGATGACTGAGGCAGAGCTCAGGCTAGGTTTATAGAAGAAAAACACATCTTCTCCCTGTTTTCCTCCCCTCCCACCCACACTCAGTACAAACACAGGGGTGCCCTGGGCTCCTGACTCACCATCCCGGTTTCGCTGTCGTAGCACGAGCAGCATGGAAGACTCCGGCATCCCAAGTTGGCCATCACCAGCACAACAAAAGCACTGCCGATGGATGCAGCCAGCATGGCTACGTTAGCACCCTTGACTACTTTATTAAGTACGAACCTCTGCAAGCAGAAAAATACCAAGTTAAAGCCGTATTCAAAACGTGAAGCTCTCCACCAAAAAATAGTCTAATAACTGCAAGCACAATACGTGATTGCATCGTAGGAGATTGATTCAGAGTCAGTGTCATTTAAGACTTTTCTTCCTGTGCTCTGAAGAACAAGCCGAGTGTGAGCCTCACATGGGAAACGAGCAAGCAGTAAAATAAGGCTCCTTGTTAAATGTAAGATGCTATACAACAGCGTCAGGTTGGGAAACAGGAAAGGCTGCTCCTCTTCACACTGAACATGAGAAACGTCTTCTTGCTATGCTGCACCTTAGCAGCCTGACATTTTGTCGTGTCCTGCAATAAACTGATCAACACCTTTATCTAGCTGGAACGTCTTCACCATCCCCCCCCCCCAGGAAGCCAGCGTTTGTACTGGGTTTGAGGTACAAAAGGGCTAATTCATTCCTTCTTTTTGGCTTTACTGTGGGGGATACCGTTGAAAAACACCCTGGTTTAAACAGCTGACCCGTAACTGCTGTAACTTTTCCACCTGAGGCACATGCTGGAAAGGATTTGAGCCTGGCAAGTGCTGTCTCAAACCAGGCCAGGGATATGGCCAGCACCTACCCCTCCTTCATGAGCACCACCATGATTTTTCCTTGGCAAAACCCAAACCCTTTTGCTCTCAGCAAGCAGCAGAAGCGACCAGCAGGAGCTAGCTATAAAATGGCCAAATAGCCCTGTGTGGGTTTTGTGGTTTTCAGAACCTACTTTGGCACTTAACTGTTGACTTAACTATTTTTTTTTTTTTTTATAAAACTTGGTGTCCTGCTGCGGGGACCACTTCGAACTCTAATGTAAGCAGCCTGGAAGTCTGGTTCTATTTCCAAGTCACGCCTGGTGATGTTTGCAGCTTAAGACAGTCATGTTCCCCAGTAATAAGCATGGTATAGACGCTTACTGTATGGATAATATGGATGGGAGCAGAACTCAGGTCCTCCTCTTCACCATAGTTCAGTGTGAGGGAGCTATAAATTATCACGATGAGGATGGCAACATACGAGACTATGGACACAACTATCAGCACGTTCACCTAGTCAGAGAAATAAAAAGGAGAAAAAGAAGGGGAGCAGGAATTAAAGCTATCCTCTGACAAATTAATACAACTAGTACAGACAAAACGTACCAAGAAGTACTGTAGGTACTAGTCTTTGACCTCCTGTAGCACTGAAAAGTAGCCGGTAGCAACAGTCACTCGGAAGCCAAACACAGTGCAGTAAGGGTTTCCACAACATCGAATTTCTGAGCTACAACTGAGCGCCAAATGTTAACCACAGGCACGAGTTGAACCCAATTCTTAGAGATCTCTTACTTATAAACACTATCTCCCCTTGGAGTTTACGTGGCTTGAGAGATCCGCCCAGGAAATGCAAGTCAATTAACTTGTTTCCTATTTTAGCGCACGCAATTCTTAATAACAGGAAGGAACAACAAAAGAAATGCATTCAAAAGCAAGTGTTTTTACAGATTTTTGCTTGCTATTAAAGCCAGCCCTTGTCTGCTGCAGCAGAAAGCGAGGTAACGCTGCACCCTCCTTTTGCTGAGGAAGGTAGCAGCTTTGATGAAGATAACTCCAGGAAACAAGCTTTCAGTCCTGCAGAGGGACCACCCAGCTCATTCCCTATCAAAACTCCTCCGACAATATTTTGCCCCCACCCCATATACACACAATTCCCACCACCACCACCCCCAACATCCCAAGGCTTACGAGAACTGGATTCTTCCTCTGAGAGGAAAACAAAGCCAGGACACCTGGGACTCCCATCACCTGCAGAGCACAAAAGGAGTTGGTAACCGGCAGACAAGTATCGGATTCAGAAGATAAACCGCTACAGAGCAGGTGAAAGATCCTCGTTTTCAAGGCTTGGATCAGAGTGACTCAGGTCAGAAATGGAAAGAGAACTGCTGATTTCCACTGTTTTCCTCTGCAGCACCTCCTGGGAGCAGGACACTGTGGGAAACGTGTCTTGCCCACTCGCTACCCTCACAGCAGCAATCCTCCGACCGGCTTTACAGCTCCAGCCAAGTAATAAAACTGATTAAAGAAGTCCAGTTTAAGTGCTAAAAACACACGCTGTTCTCCCAAGTCCTTATGCATCTCCTAGATAGAAGAAAGCCATCTTTCTGGAGGGGAAAGTGGTTCGGTATGGTCCCTGCAGTGTGGGTCACCAGGGGGCATCAGGGTACTGAACGCCAGGGAGCGAGGATGCCCACCACCCACTCCTTGTCCCAGTACAGAGAATTCCTGGCACTGTGCTGTGGGACACAGCCCATCACCCAGATGTTCATCTATCTACCTGACACCAGGACAAAAGTGTTCCCCCTCCTAATTTTCAGTGGTCTTCTGCAAAAAAAAACCCAACCCTGTCAATTGCTCCTATGCCCCGTTTTCTCCGTTACCCAGTAGAAATATATTTTATGTAGCTCCTTCAGAGGGAAGCCTGCTTGCACTCTCCTGCCTATACCACGAGAAGGAAACTTTTATTATCTAGGTTCAAAGCAGGAAACCGGGGAAGAGCTGGCAACAAGTCCTGGTCTCCTTCCCACCTCCAAGCTGAGTACTAGTAGGTAGCAGTAGGGGAAAAAAAAACCAAAACCAAACCAAACAAACCGAAACCAACAAAGCATAGAAAATACAGCGCAACTTTACCATCCCGGCCCAAATGGGAGCTCTGGTTTTGCCCAGCTCCGACTCGGTTCTGAAGACGCCGTCTATGAAGCCGCTGACGACGCAGACCGTGCTGAAGGCTACCTGGAGCAGACCCAGCACCACCATGTTCCTCTGGTTAAAGATGAAGTACCGGTAGCGATCCATCCCGCTTTGATCCGCACATCAATCCCGAGAGGCGGAGACCGGGAAGCGGAGCCGTGGTCCCTCCGGCGAAGGGGTTGAAGAGTTTTTTCCTAGGCAGGAGAAAGAAGGGACGGGAGCATCAGCACCCAGCGAGGACCGGTCCACACCTTCACCTGGAGTACAGAGTTCATCTCTTCCTGATCGGCGGCAGCGAGAGGAAAGCAAGCAAAGGTGAGTGGTCTTTCTGGGAAACCCTTCCGAAGCTTCTGCCCAGAGGTGTGTCCCCTCCACGTCCCACCCCACCCATCACCTTTTTTCCTTCGGGGTTTCCTGCCGCCCGGAAAGGGGTTTCCTTGGGCTGTGTCGCTTGGAGAAGAAGAGAGACCCCGGTGCCTGGCTCGGTGGCGGCTGTGACACCCTCCTGGGCAGGATGCAGCCGGCCAGAGCGGTGGGACGAGGCGGAGGGGGGGGCTGCTCCTGCCTCCGGGACCCCACACCCGGCTCTCCCCCTCCCTCCGGCCACCCGACGGCCGCGGTGGCAGCCACAACCGGCCGGGCCCGACGTTCCCGGAGGCACCGAGGAGACCGGCCCAGCAT
>JAHSPS010061684.1:0-10276 GCA_033628365.1 Calidris temminckii | reverse complement strand
CGCGGTGGCGGGTGGCCCAGAGGTGAGACAGCTCCTGGTGGAGGGGGCGGGGGGGCTCACTGGGGACATCCCACCAGGATGATGCTCCTTTTTCTTATTCTGACTTTTAAAAACCCAATTGCTGGAGCTGAGCAGGGCCAATGTTGCTCAGACCTGCCCCATGTTTGGTCCATGGGAGCATTGACCTGCTCAGCTCCGAGCTGGGCTTTTCTGCCACGAGGGGCATGAATGGGCAGAGGGTACCTGGGACATGCCAAGGACAGGCTCAAGGCAGGCTTATGCTCCCCATCCCTGCTCCTGCGTGGTGGCTTGCAGACCAGCTGCCTGTGAGTTTCCCTGGTTTTGTGCTCATCTGGGCTTTTTCTGCTCCTTGGGGGAGCACAGATCCTCTCCGGTGGGCGCGTGCTCTCCCTGCCCGCCGCTCGCCTCCAGGACTCAGGGACATACACGTGTGTAGCCAGCAGTGCCGTGGGGGAGGACAGATGTGAGGTTGCCCTGGAGGTGAGGTGTAAGTACCCCCGTGCATCCCCAGCCCCTTCCCACCAGGGCAGCTGTGGGGCTGGATGTGATGCTCGGGGCTATGGGGCTGCTCTGTTGTCCCCCTTGCAAGTGTGTGGGGCTGTGGGGGACCAGCTGTGGGGAGGGAAGGGTACCAAAGGGGGTGGCTCAGGGAAGGTGTTGCCTTTTTGATCTGTTTTGCAGTGCCCCTCACCGCCATGGGTGAGGAGGAGAACGTCTCTGTCATCATCAACCATCCAGTGACACTGGAATGCACGGTCCCTGGGGTCCCCCCTCAGGGGTCCCGCTGGCTGAAGGATGGGAACTTGCTCACACCAAAGCCGGGCATGGAGCTGTCTGTGGAGGGGACTGTGCTCCAGGTGATATTTCAGAGGATAGGAGGGGAATCAGGGCATTTAAGAACACCCATCTCCCCCTGTCCACCCTTGGGAGGTGTCCCAGCTCCCACCACACATCCTGACCCTGTCCCTATGGCTTCTGCCAGCACAAAATCCCCCCACGAAGGGGGCTGGGTGGGTCCAGCATCTTAGTGCCTCTGCTTGTCCTGGCAGATCAGGCAAGCGGCCCCGCAGGATGCGGGCAGGTACACGTGCCAGGGACCGGGCCACCTGGAGAGACACTACAACCTCGACGTGTGGGGTAAGGGCTGCTGTGGCTGAAAGAGCCCATCAGGGGCAAATACACACACATATATAAATATATATATAAATATATTTAGAGAGAGAGTGCGTATGTGTGTGTATATATATACACAAGCACATATACTATATTATATACCACTTATTTCTATGTATAATATTTACCTGGGGTAGTTGACTGGCTTGGAAAACATTAAGCCCAAAATATTAGAGTTCTGCAAGATGCTGGAGCTGGAGGTAGTTGGGAATCCCCACCAGAATGGATGTCAGAGGAGAAAAAAAGCCAATGTTTGCCTGAGTCTCGGGGCAAGATTTCCGTGATGATGCAGAAGAAGTGCCTCTCCAAAACGTGGGCAGGAAAGCGGAGGGATTTCCTTGCCATTGCCAGGGCTTCTCTGTGCTTTCTTTGCACTCGGGCAGCGTGGGAGCTGCTGCAGGCATTGTCCCCCCTGGCTCTGCCCCTGCCCGAGTCAGGAGGATGCCAGTGGTGGTTCCTGGGCTGCTGCTGGATGGGCACCGGCTGCCTTTGCTCACTCGATTCAAGCATCCTTGCAGCCTCCCGGCCCGTTCAGCATGTCCACAACGCCGGAGGCCGAGCCAGGGTCTGGCTTTTCTCGGGAATGCTCGAGGCCAGTTGGTGGAAGTCCTGCAGGCAGGTGGCCAGGGAGTGGAGCAATTCCAGTTCTCCTGCTCCAGGCTTGTTCCTGCGATCCCGTCCCAGGGAAACGTTTGCACGTCTGGCGTCCTGGCTCGGGTGGATTGTTTGGGTTCTGCTGTTTTTGTTTTTCTGGGGTTTCTGGGTGTTGGGTTTTTTCTTCTACAAACTGATATCTCTCCTGGGAAGGAGTTACCGTTTTCCAGCCAGCTGTATTTATGAGCAACTGAGAACAGCATCCGATAATGGAAAGAGTTAGGTAACCTTCCCAGGGAGCAGTGCTACCTAATAAGGCTGTGTCTGGCCAACCTGGGCTTGGCCTGCCTGTGCGGCTGGCGCGGGATGCTCGGTCATCCTCTGCTGTAGGACACGTGCAATTAAAAGCATCACTTGCTTAATAGCTGGAGAGTCAAGATTATTGTTTCCACATGGAGCCAGTGCAGGGGAGGCTTGCCGGTTCTCTGTGTGAAGCCCAGCGGAGCCGTGGGTGGTGTGTAGCCAGTGGGACAGAGCTCCGGAGGGGAGCTGCCCCTCTCCTCTCGTCCAGTGCCATTAATGAGCTTCTCCTCTCCTCTTGCCCCCTGCAGTGCCGCCATCCTTCTCCTCAGCAGAGCCTCACGCCGTGTCCGTGCTGGAGGGGCAGTCCGTCAGGCTGCCCTGCGAGTGCCACGGGATCCCCTTCCCCACCCTGAGCTGGCTGAAGGACGGTAGGGTCCTGCTCCTCAGCCTCATCCCTCCCCACACATGTGTTGACCCACCAGACAGATGTTGGTCTCCTCAGAACAAGGAGTGCTTCATGCTGGGCAGCATCTAGCTTCTGGGTGGGAACTGGTCCTGATGGTAACCTGAGAGAGGCTGTTGTCTCCTTCCCTGGCAGGTGAGCCCTTCTCTGCCCAAGCTGGGAGCCCAAAGCTGGTATCTGCAGGAGGGAGGATGCTCTACATTGAGAAGGTACAGCTGGTGGACAAGGGGATATACACGTGCGAGTGCAGGAATGCCGCTGGCAGCAGCAGCAAGGAGCATCACCTGGAGGTGCACGGTGAGCCAGTGGGGTCCAGAGACACAGAGGTTGAAGGTGCCATGGTATCTCTCAATGCACGATCTACCTGGGCCCAGAGGTTCACAGCCCTTGGGGGTTTGGGAAAGGCTGCTGCTAGCTGGGTTAGCTCTGCCCCCCCCTCCAGGGTTCCAGCTGATTGCAGCTGGTTTTCACTACAGCAGCCCCATTGCACTAATTACCCCCCCACACATTTGCTTCACCCTCCTGCTGCTGCCATCCAGACTGGTGGTGTTCACGCATCCACTTGCATGCAACCACGGGAGTTGTGAGTGTCACCTCCACCTTATGTCCCTCTGCCCCACAGCGCTGCCAAGGATCCAGAGCAGCAGGAAAGCCCCCAAAAAGGTTTCTGTCATCAAGGCTGGCGAGACGGTTTTGGAGTGTGAGACCACGGGGACACCACTGCCCACGGTGACGTGGGTGAAGGATGGGCAGCCAGTGGCCAGTGGGGACGGGATCCTGCTTATGGAGCAGGGGAGGCAGCTGCGCATCCCCAAGGCGGAGGTGGCCCATGCGGGACGCTACGCTTGCCTGGTGACAAATGTGGCAGGGCAGGAGTGGAGAGAGTTTGACGTTGCGGTGCATGGTAGGGGTGCGGGACAGGGCTGGGGTGCATGGGTGCAGGCAGGCTTGGGAGGGTGGTGATGTCCGACAGCACGAGTGTGGAGAACAAGATGACACGGAGGTCTTGGTCAACGCAGCACACAGAAGATCTTGGGTCAGAAGGGGGACGCTCTAAGCGTAGCTGTAGAACTGGCTTCCTCAGGCTGGAGTTTCTTTCCATGGTCATTAGAGCAGACCATCTCACACTTCCCTAAAGTCATCTAGTTTCCAAGGACTTGGGGAAACCTCATGGGTCAAGGTACCAAGCACTTGAGCTGGAAAAGGCCTGAGGTGTCTTGGGGTGTGTGGCCAGCTTGGTGTCACACTTGTAAGTGTGGGCTTCAGAGTGTGGGTAGGTGGCACATACTTGCTGTAAGTCACCCATCCCATAATGCCTTTAAAGTTGACAGCTTCAGATGATGCTCATGTTCTTCTGGGCTTGTGTCCTCAAACTGTAAAGCAGGGGGGTGGGAACAAGCCAGGTTTACTCACTTGGTTTGCTTCGTTCTTCTGCTGTCTTGGTGACTGCTTTGCAAGTGGATGTCCATCCTCTTCTGCATCTCCAGTTCCTCCTGAGTTCGTTCAAGGATCGGGAATTACAACCAATGTCACTGTGTCTCTGCATGGAGCCCTGACACTGACCTGTGAGGCCACTGGTGTTCCTCTGCCTACAGTCACCTGGTCCTGGGATGGCTCTCCCATCACACCCAGTGAGCACACGCATGTGCTTTCAGGTCAGGGATGAGGCATGGATGCTGTGAGAGACGGGTGCTTTGGGAACACGTTTTGCCCCAGTGTGATGGGTGTAAATGCAGCAGAGCTCCAGCCCTGCAGGATGGACTGGTGCCTGGATCAGGACCCGGAGACCTTTCTGTTCCTTGGCTTCCAGGGGGTTGGGTGCTGAGACTCAGCCGTGCAGAAGCCCAGGATGGTGGCCACTACTCCTGCCTGGCCAGCAACATAGCTGGGGAAGCCAGGAGACATTTCTACGTGGAAGTCCTAGGTAAGGAGGGGTCCTCCGTCTACTGCAGTATTCCTGGTAGGATTTCAGAACTTCACCTTTGCCAGGACAGTCATGAGTTAGGACTGGGCATGATGGAAGCTGCAGTGCTGGAGTCCTTTGTGCCTTAGCACGTGAGTTTGGAGGCTCAGTGAAGCTGGTCAGCTGCTGAGTTCCCCAGTGGCTTGTGTTCCTAGTTCCTCCCCACATCGAGAATGAGGATGAAGAAGAGACCACCGAAGTTCCCGAGGGTCACCCTGTTACCTGGTCCTGCTTGGCTGCAGGTGAGTACCACACCGGGAGTGGAGCTGGTGCGAGCAGGTGGGAGATGGGGCTTAGGGACCTGAGTCTCCCTGTGGGGTGTGGAGCATATGGACGGCGCCAGTCAATGACATGAAAACAGCTGAAATCGGCTTAAGAGGTTTTTTGGGATAGTTCCTGGCTTTGCAGTTGGGCTGTCCGGGAAGTGCTAGACCCACGCGGGGAGATTGGAGGTTACGTTGTGGAACAATCTTTTCCAAATGGAGCTAAAATTCCTCTGATCTGGTTTCTTTTTTAGTGATGGGAATAATCAATCACCTCCTACTCAGGACAGTTTCTTTCTTCTTGCTGGCTCATCCAGCAGCCTCTCAAAATCTGATCCAGTTCATGATAACTCTGGATTTGGGTTGATGTCCCTGCTTCCCAGAAAAGTTCTGGCGCAGTGACCCCGGTCAGGCTGTGCTCACACATGGAAAAACTTTGCATGAAGGCCAAAACTTGCTTTCCACCCCGCACAGGCAACCCCCAGCCAAAGATCACCTGGCTGAAAGATGGCCACCCTCTGCCTGATGGAAACACCTTCTCTATCTCCCCTGATGGCTCCATGCTCCACATCCCCCAAGCCTCCCTGTCTGATGCCGGCCGCTACTCCTGCGTGGCCTCTAGTGCCGTGGCAGATCAGACCAAGCACTACTTGCTGGATGTTTCAGGTACGGGATGCCTTTGGATGGAGGCAGCATCTCAGGTATGAGCAGGGAACATCAGTGGGCTTTTTAGTTGTCTGCCCCGGGTAGGTGGTGAGGATCCCTTAACCCTACAGCCAGCAGCATGGCATGATGTCCTGGACCTGCTAGAAAGCCCTCATGAGACCTTTTGAAGGGCCCATCGAGTGAGGGGTCTATCTCTGATGATGGCTCGTGGGAAGGTGGTGAATGTCTTCTGTGTCCCCTGTGCTTTTGGAGGGCACAAGCTGAGACTGGGCTTGTGCTGTGCATTTCACATGCTGTGGTCAAGTCCAGCTCCCTGAACTGGGGTCGTGGTCTCTGTGGGCGGATGAAGCACTAATCCTAAGTGGGTGCTAATGCTCTTCTGCCATGCAAACACTTCTCTGCAGCCAGTCCTACGTTTGCTGGAGATGCTGCTGCCGCTGCAGAAGAAGTCACAGTGATCATCAACAACCCCATCTCCCTGGTCTGCGAGGCTCTGCCATACTCATCTCCCAACATCACCTGGCTCAAGGATGAGGTTCCCCTCAAAGTGTCTAGAAACATCCAGCTGCTCCCTGGTACTGTGCCAGTGTCCTCAGGCTCTGCATGATTGTGGTGTGGCCCCTTGCTCTATGCCCTGGGGAGTGGGAGTGGTGCCTTTTCTGGGTCTAGCTGTAGTCTAGGGCAGTGGGATGGTGAGAAATCATCGTCCTGCAGGACCCAAGGGGCTCATGCCATCAGCTGGATGCTGGTCTTCCATGTGCTATATCATCTGATAATAGCTCGAGTTGCCTTGGCAGCATCAGTGACACAGCACTGGTTTTTCCAGTCTGGAAACTGGGCTCTTGAAGAGCACTAAACCCTCTCAAGTCAGGTTTGCAGGTGATCAGCAGGTCCCTTAAGATGTCTTCTTGTGCTGCATGGGGATAGAGATCTGTGGCTGTGGGGCAACCTTCTGAGGAGATCCCCTTTTCCCAGGTGGCCATGGGCTGCAGATCCTGAACGCCCAGGAAGAGGACGCGGGCACATACAGCTGCATCGTGGCCAATGAAGCCGGGGAGGCCATGAAGAACTACTCTGTGAAGGTCCTGGGTGCGGGAGCTCTCCATGTCTTTCCTAATTCCTGCAGCAACCCCACCACTGTAACTGGGCCAGTGGCCCTTCCCTTCCTGTACCTTCACCTGGGCAGCTGCACCTTTCACAACTGGTGCTCAGTCAGAAACGTATCATCACGTGGCCCCAGAAAGCCTCTGGTCTACCCTGGGGAGGGCGAAGGGGTCTGTCTGAGGGTGTCAGCAGCACCCCAAGATGCTGCCTGTCACTGATTAGGCAGAGTAAGAGTTTGGGGGCTCTTCTCCTCCCAACTGTGTCGTCCCTCCCCACTAGTTCCTCCTTGGATTGCCAGAGATGACCCTTTGGGGGAATTTGCCATGAAAGAGGTAAAAGCCAGGGTCAACAGCACAGTGATGCTGGAGTGCGAGACCTGGGCTGTGCCGGAGCCAACCATTCGGTGGTACAAGGACAAGCAGGTGAGGTCCTAACTGCAACTGCTGCCACCATCCCAGGTGGATGGAGTTGAAAGATACCCTTTATATGGCTGCTTATGCTCTGTCCCACTCCTGGCTGTGTAATCCTCCAATTTCTTCCCTGCCTTGGGCTGGGATCCTTGTGCAGCTCCTGGAAAGCACTGGCCACCTCCAGATCCTCAGCGAGGGGCAGGTCCTTCAGATCAAACCAGCCGGCGTCTCTGATTCAGGGCACTACACCTGCGTGGCCACCAATGCTGTGGGTGAAGATGACAGGGACTTCATCGTGCATATCCAAGGTGAGCCCTGGGCAACTGGGCAGTGCCTGGAGCAGCAGGTGTCTCAGCAAGTGGAGTGGTCCTTAGTGGGGTCCCTCATGGGAGCAGAGCAGGGTGATTAGGAAGAGGGTTTGTATCTGCTGGAAAACAGACATCTCCTTGGCCCCAGTCAGGCCTGGGCAGATGCTCTGGTTGCACCTGGGGGTGTAAGTCCCCATTCCTCACAGCTGACCACAGCCTGTCCCTGCAGTGCCACCCCTCTTCCAGCAGCAGACAAGTCCCAATGAAGCCCTTGAGATCTTCTACCGCGAGGAAGACCAGGACGGAGAGGTGACAGAGCACCGGCAAGCCATCCTCGGCCAGCCCACTGCGCTCTACTGCGACACCAATGCCATCCCACCCCCCCAGCTCACCTGGTACAAGGACGGGGAGCCCCTCTCCCCTGGCCCAGGGGTGCTGATGCTGCTAGGTAATGGGGATGGACCCTCGGTGTGGGGTTCAGGTAATGGGTTTGGACCCTCGGTGTGGGGTTTGGGAGGTTTCCTGCAGCAGCTTTGTGAGCTAAGAGCATCCATAGCATGGGGGAGGTTGGACCCTGTCCCCATGCTCCTGCCAGCACACACAGCGGCCGTGGGACACCGCAGTGTCACTGGGGCTGCGTCAGGGGTCTGTGCACAATGAGGTTGGAGGGGACAATCTGATCCCCGTGGAACCATTCCCTGCCCCGACCCTGCCCTGTGCCGCAGGGGGCCGGGTGCTGCAGCTGCGGGCGGTGCGGGAGGAGGACGCGGGCAGGTACACCTGCGAGGCGGCCAACGCGGCGGGATGGGACCGCCTGCACTACCTGCTGGAGGTGCTGAGTGAGTACGGGGCCGGGGTGGGGAGCGGATGGAGGTACGTGGCAGACCCATAACAGCCTGCCTCCAGGTGCTCCAGCCATCCACGGTGGCACGGAGGACCTGGCTGAGGAGGTGACAGCCACCATCAATGGCACCGTCCGCTTCAAGTGCGAAGCCACCGGCCACCCAGTGCCAGCGGTGTCCTGGCTCTGGAATGATGTCCCCATCGCGGTCAGCCCACGGCACCAGCTCCTGGAGGGTGGTAAGGTCCTGCAGGTCAGTGTCCCCCTGGGCAGGGTGGCTGTGCTGGGGGTGACATGGGAGACACCAGGTCGGGGGGATGGGGCAATGTTCCCTCCCCAGGGAGGAGGTTGCCCTGGTCTTGCCAGGTGCTGAGGTCCCCGTGGGAGCTCCAGCAGCTCCCTGGCTCAGGGAAGCCCTCAGCAGGGCTCTGGTGTCCCTTTGCAGGTGGCTGCAGTGGAGGCAGGTGACACCGGCAGCTACACATGCGTGGCTGAGAACCTGGTTGGGTCAGCTGAGAAGCACTTTGCCCTCACCGTGCAGGGTAAGGCATCCCTAGCAACCCTTCCCTGGGTTGCTGATTTACCCTGTTCCTCCTTCTTCTCCTCCTCCTCTGCTGGATGGAGTCTCCTGTGGCTCCTGAGCCACGTGGCTGCCTCTTTCCCCCCCCTTGCTTGCCAAGTGTGAGGAGGTTGAGGTGCCAGCATGCTCCGAGAAGGCGAGATGCTTGGTGCCCATTTCCTCCTGGGGAGCCCTGGGGGGAGCTTGGCCTCCACAGTGACAGTTCCCCTCTGGCACTCTCCTTTGGCCTGTGTTGGAGCAGAAGCACCCCAGATCGTGGGAGCAAACCCCGAGAGCATCGAGGGCATCGTCAATGGCAGCGTCTCGCTGGTGTGTGATGTCCAATCTCGCCCCGCTGCGGAGATCACCTGGTACAAGGATGGCCGAGTCCTGCAGCTCGGGGAGGAGGTGACCGTCACCCCAGGTACACTGGGATGAGCAAGGATGACAGCCTGTCCTCCAAGGCTCGACACGGCCACCAGCTCTTGATGGTGGGCTTCAACTCCCCTAACCTCTCTGTCTGGATGCTGTGTGTGGGTGTTGAGCTTAGACTTTCAGCCATAACCACATGCTACCAGCTCACTGTCAAGTGATCCGTGCTGGAAAGGATCGAGGTTGTATCCTGCAAACCCTTCTCTGCTGTGCATAGGGAGCCCTTAGACCTCAAAGAGGGTCTTTGTTGGCCAGAAACCTCTCCATGGAGATTGACTGGATGCTGAGGGATGGGTCAGCTTGCCAGCATGGTGGCCCAGACTCAGTCCTGTCTCCAGCCAGCCATGACCCCTTGCTCCCTGCTTCTTCCAGACTCGCAGGTGCTGCAGCTCCATCACCTGCAGCTTTCCAGCTCGGGCACGTACACGTGTTTGGCACTGAATGCTGCCGGCCAGGACGAGAAGGACTTCATCCTCACCGTTCATGGTGAGTGGCAAGGGCTCAGCCAGGAGGTCTGTCCACGAGGGCACGTTGAGAAGCTGATGGCAAACCCTGGTCCTTGTGTTCCTGCTCACACACCCCATCCCTGCTCCTCCTCCCCAGGGACCCCGGGTATTGAGGAACCACAGCAGGAGATGGTGGATGCCGATGTGGGGAGCCCCCTCATCCTGACCTGCCAAGTCACTGGTGTGCCCACACCCACCATCACCTGGCTGAAGGACGGGAGCCCACTGGGTATGTGCTCGGGGTGGGGTATGAGCCAGGCTGCCATCCCGAGCCTCACCACGGTCCTGCCTCAGTGTCTCCATTTCTAACCCCACTGTGAGAGCACCGCAGGGCCCCATGGCGGCGGGGCGGGGGGGGAGGCAGAGCATGAAGGGGCTGGCGTTTTCCCTCCGTGGTTTTGAAGAGGCCTCGGATTCATTCCTGAGGCTGCAGCAACGGGATGTGGGCATGAGATGTGGCGGAGAGATGAGGGGGTGAGCTCTCTGGGTACCAGCGCTCGGGTTACTCACTGGGACAGGGGGTTGTCCCCAGACGAGTGGCTCTTTTCTCCTGCAAAGCCCCGGCAGCGCGTGGTGAAAACACCCTCCTCTGCAGAGCCCCGACCTCCTCTTTAACCGAGTCCCCAAGCCTGGGTCGTGGGGGTGGGAAGGAGGGAGTGTGACAATGTGC
>JAHSPS010061643.1:0-10634 GCA_033628365.1 Calidris temminckii | reverse complement strand
CCCCCCAGCTCACCAGGGCAGTGCATCGGGGATGCAGGCAAATGCCTGTCCTCACACCAGCGGGACCAGCTGGTGGCTGGTGGTGGCCCGTGGCCGTGGGACGTGCCGGACCTCCCACGTGTTTCCAGCAGAGGGAGCCAAAATGCCACGAATCGTGGCCACGGCACGGTCATGGCTGCCCATCATCGCGGCGTCGGGGCGCCTGGCCACGCCACAGCCCTGGGAAGCCAAAGGAGGACTGTCACCTCTCTATCTGGCTTTGCAACCTGTCAGTAAACCCCTTTCCAACTGCCACACACCCCGCAGAGGAAGAAAACCTGCATGTCTGTCCCTCTGTGGGCTGGCGGGGGGGCTTGTAGCCCCTGTCTTTGGGGGCTATACCCCGCTGCCAGCGCTCCCTCCCAGCCCAGCTGCCTGTGCCATGAATTTGAGGCCGCTCGTGTCTGAAAATAGCAACTGCAGCAGCAAAGAGGATGCTCCCTGCACCTTAGGGTGGCCCCAAATCGCCTCTCCGACAACTGGGTTTCTCCCGGTTCAAAACATCACCCAGCACCATGTCCAAACCCAGAGAGGGAATGAAGAACCTCTGCTCTGCTCACTTCATAGTGGACATAATTAGTCTCAATTAATGCAGACATAAAGCAAGGGAGGGCTTGAAGCGATGCTTCTGGTGCTCTTGGAAACAGCAGCTCATGGCATCGCACCAGAAGCTCTTTCCCGTTCACACCTCGCCGTTCCCTGGGTTTGGGTAGCGTTGGACATGTTATTGGTGGGAAAAGGAAGCAGGATGGAAATAAACTGCCAGATGGGGACGGGAAGTGGGTACAGGGAGAGTTGGAGAAGAAATATCACAGGCGAGGCCGCATGGTGCCAGAGGAAAATCTCTCCCATTTGCACAGCATTTGCTCGTTTATTTAAAGCCTGTCATTAGCGACAGCCATGTGGGATGGGATTCACACCAGTCCTGAGTGAATTAGGTGCCATGCTTTGGCCACGTGTCTAATCCACCCAAGTCCTCTCCAAATTCCTTCTTCTCGCTGACAACTGCTGCTTTCTGCAGTGGCCGGGAGGTCTGGGGGTCTCAGGCCCTCACCTGTGTGCAAGAGATTTTTGGCACACCAGAGGCTGGGGCTGAGACCGAGGAGCTGCCACGGGGTTGGCAAGAGGGAGAGAGGCCGTGGGGTGGGGAAAAGCATGGGGTAAATGGGATGAGGGCCAAATCCAGGCAGGCAGTGCCAGGCTGCCACTCAGCTCTGCTGCCAGAGAAGCCTGGCACAGCCTGGGAGAGCAAACCCCAGCCAGCTCCAGTGTTTAATCCTGTCTTCCTGGTGGTGCAGCTGGAAACACCAACCTCCTGGGGACTTTGTGCCCTGGGAAGTGACCAGAGGCCAAGACACTTCTGGGAGGCCACCGAGCCTGGCTGGGAAGCCCCAGCTGAGAGCTGCAGGGCCAGCAGGAGAGAAACTCTTATTTGGGCTGAGTTTGTGCCCTAGATACTTTCCACTGGTCCAAGAGATGTTGGAAGCAGGGTGTGCATGTCCAAGTCCTGTGGCAGGCTTTTCCTACAGCCTGACACCACCCTCGGGCCAGCTGGGATGGGGAAAGATGCCCGCCTGCCTGGGAGACACCTCAAAGAGGGGAAAAGAGGAATTCTCTTAGAACCGCAGTGGCAGGTGGGGACACAGAGGGACACTGAGGCACGGGACAGTGAACTGATGGGACGGAGTGAGACAGAGCAGTTGAAACGTGTGTGCCAAATATATGAAGGCACATCTGTCCCTGACCCTCTCCTCAAGAGCTGCTGGCGAGGGTGGCATTAGGCTGGTGGCTGGCAAGCAGAGGGTTAACCCATCCCCTCCCTGCACCCAGGTGCTCCCCATCTGGCCCAGCTGTGGGTGCTTCCTGGGGCTATAAAGGGGCTGAGAGTGGCTTGAGGAGAGGCTATGGGAAGGGCTAATAGGGCAGTAGGGGATGCTGCTGACTCCAGGCTTGAAAAAGGGGGGGTGGCAGCAGGTCTTAGGCAGAAGTGGGAGTGCGTGCAGTCGCCACAGAGCCTGTTGCCCAGTTTGGGAGCGTGTTGTACTGGACAGCACTGGGAGTTTTCCTGGGGTGAGGCTATGCCAACTTGATGGTTTTCACCCACTGATTGCTGTCCTGCTGGAGAGAGGAACTGGACCGGTTGGATCTGCTGCGCTTGTGAGATGTGGGTATGGAGTTACCCTCAGCGCTTGCAGGTGGGATGTTTAATTATTCATTCTGCTTTCTTTCTGAGTGTGGAAATCAGGCTGAGAGTCTCTCATCTCTATCCCTCCACTTAAAGAGAATTACCATTCCTAATCTTCTTCTGTCCCCTGGGTATCCCCAAGATCTCAGCTAAGCGCAGGGTGACTTTGGTGTCTTCCTGTGGTCCCCCAGGGTGGGTGTCATCCAGACCTGCCACCCTGCACGTGCCTGCTTAACCTGTTAGCGCCTGTGTCCTCACCTTTGGCTTCACTCCATCATTGCACATGTCACGCCATAATTAAGCTGATGTGACTTGGCCCAGTGGTTTCTCCTTTAGCCCCTCCTAGGCTTCACTGAGTGGGTGGGTTTGCCAGCATCCCCAGGCACATGGTTACCATGTGCTTTATGGTGATGGTAGACACAGGCTGGCTCTTTTCCCTGTGCCCCGTCCTGTACAAATGTGGCCAGAGAGGGGCTGGTGAGGGTTGCACAGGAGGAGACAGGAAGGAGGAGGAGGATGTGAGTGGTGGGATTGTGGGTTTGGGCTGAAGGAGATGTGTTGCAGCATTGATGGGCTTGGTGGGGTAGGTGGATCATGGAAAGCAGTGTTGGCCAAAGGCAATCTTCTCTTAGAGGGGCAATCAGATGGCCTGAGATGTGGTAAGCTGTCACTCTTGGAGGGCATTGACAGGCAACTCCTGCCTGCCCACTTTGGTGACCTCCACTGGCAGCTGGAAGGGGTGAGGTGATGCCAACAGCCCTGGAAAGCGCAAATGAGCCCTCTGCAAAGCCCAGGCCATGGTGTTTCTCCCATTTCTCCTCTTGCCCATGCTGGTGTGATATATTTGATCCATCCCAGGGCAGAAATCACATTTCCTGGATGCTTCAATCTCCCTGGCTTCTGTGGTTGTCCCATCCCTCTGATGAAAGGGGACAGGCAGGCTACACAATGAGCTGGGATTTCACCCAGGAGCTCTTTTTGTATCCAACTCCAATTTGCTGGCAGCAAAACACTACAAGTTTCTGAATGGGCAGAATCCACCATCCTCCCCAGTAGAGCTCGAGCATCTCCCGCTCTCCAGCTTGACAGCACTGCGGGCAGCCACCTTGCAAATTGAGGTGTTTGCTGCCTGTGCTCAGAGTTGAACCCTGCTGGCTCCCCCAATTTGCTAGACAACTTTTTTCTCAGCGGGCAAGAGTGTTTCAGGCTGTTTGTTCACATTTGTAGTTTTCTTTCCTCCGGGGGGCTCAGGCCGCTTTCATTCGTGCTACAGTTGCTCCATTGGCATCCTGGAGATCTCGTGGTGTGCCTAGAGTTTTGCTTCTCTCTAGCTAAAGCACAAACTTTCTACTGGTGAAAAAATGAAAGCGCGTGCATGTGTCTCGCTTCCTTGAGTTGAATTTATCTTTTGGATGCAGATCAAGCCTGGAAAAGTTCAGCTCTGAAGTCTATCAGTGCCTGGAAAGTGAGGCTTAGAGTAAAAGCCTGTCCCTGGAGCAGAGCTTGGTAGTTCTTGAATAGAGAAGATGCAAGGAGAGCATCTTGTCCCATGACTGGCAGTCGGGCTCTGTGGCCATGTGGAAAGGGCCTTGAATGTGGCATGTGGGACAGGCAGGTCTGTATGGAGGGTTGGCAACACCCTTGGCTGCCAACTGGGGCCTCACCAGGCACCCTGGGCCAAGCTCTGCTGGGAGATTCCACCCCTTTACCATCAGTACGAGGGTCCATACTTGGTTCAATTACTGTCTGGGACTGCTGTGACATTTCAGGTGACAGGGTGACCATCAAACCAGCGTGACCATCTCCAGAGCCTTCTCACCGCTTCCACCTGCCTCATGCAACTTTTCCTGACCTTTGCAATAGGATGCTGCAGATATGAGGAGGAGCCCAGGCTCTTCTCCCCAAAGCAGCCACCCTTTTACCCCCAGGCCTTTTTTTCTCCTAGTGGACCAGTAACAGTGCTAGCAACCAGTGTAAGGGACTCCCACTACAGACCCTGTGATGTGTTTCCCTTCTGTCTAGCCTACATCTCTATTTGCTGCCACATTTGTGTTTCCTTGGGAGGATGTTATAGCTGTTTTGTTTTTTTGGGGATTTTATTTTTAATGATTGGAGAGTTTGATCTTGACTTGGAGAGTGAGTCACTATGTGGCAAATGGGATAACAGAGGCGTTATTTCTTTGTCCGGTGTTCTTCACAAACAAGGTTTTGCAGAGCTTGGGCAGCTGCTCTTCCTTCTAGCTGAAAACCTCTTTCCAGTCCAAATTAAAGGCTTATGAATCAGGTGCCCAGAGCGATGCGCAGGCAGGGAATGTGTATCTACCATGGGCTGGGTGGGAGAGCTAATAAAAGTCGTGGCAATCAATCCTGGCAGACCTAGCGGGCACCTTAAATCAACTTGCAAATGCAAAGCGGCTCTGAGCCAAAGGATGGAGAGAGAGAGAGGCTGTCCCTGAGCTGTGCCATGTAGTTATCTATCTTTGATAACTGGCAAAGGAGGAGGTTTGGAAGGGAATAAATAGAGACCATAAAGTGACTCCTTGATGCTTGGGAAGAGGCCCTGGATCCATGCTCCGTTTAAATGTGCTCCAGAGAAGGTCTTGCTGTAGCTGAGGTGATCCCAAGCTCATTATGGGTTGGCCGGGATATTTTCAGCTGGTGAAATGCTCCTTTGGGTGTCCCCTGGCCTGGGTGAAGGCAGGGCTGGTTTGGCCAGGTGCCGAGCCCCTCCTGCCCACTGAGCGTGTCACCATCTTTGCCATGGAACAGCTTTCAGCCAGAACAAGAGATTTCCATCATGGCTTGTTTGCTGCTCCTTGGGCCCACAGAACACTCTGTCACAGCTCTGGGACATGCTGCAGGCTGCCTCTCATGCTCCCCAAACTGGGATTTTCCAGGCTAAGGAAAATTTGGCCATAGCTGTGCTCTGAGCATGGGGCCAGGCGTTGTGAGATCTCCCTGCTTGCAACTGCACCTCTCCTCCCCAGGGATGCCAGGAAGAGGTGCAAAATGTCACCTCCATTGCTGCTTCTGGTGCCAGCATCTGCTCCACCACCTCTGCTGACCTTGCATGGAGCCATGGGGCAGTGTCAGACAGGGGCTGAAGGAGGTGGTGAGGAGGAGGCAGGAAAATTCTGTTATTAGCAAAGTCCTGGTTGACAGATGCATCTGCAGCTTGGGGAGAAATAACCTGATGCTTTTTTTGATCCTGGGTGATTCATCCCGGCCTCTGTAGAAAAACATGGTCTCCAGCCTTGTGCTGGATGGGGGATGCAGCACTGGGGCTGTGTGGCTTCTTGTCGGGATGCCCTGGCTGCAGCCAGCCTTCATCCTGCTCCATCACTGCATGAGGGGGGTGATGGCTGAGGCAGCACCCCCAGGCAACACAACCTGATGGGGACCTATAAAAACCCAGTGCTCCTGCCAGGTGAAAAAGCATTTCAAGTCTGTGCTGGCCCTGATTAGCAAAATTATGGTTGCCATGGAGCCCAAATACCTGCTCAGAGAGCGCCTGCCTTCCTTGTCCCCCCAGCAGACCTGGGGGCCACATGCGGTGGAGCAGAGTCCAATTTTGCTGCTCCTTAGAAGGCTGATTGCTTTTATCCCAGTGAACATTGAAATAGTCTTTTTTTTTTTCCCTTTTTTTTTTTTTTTCCTTTCAGCCCTGTTTGGGGTGGAGGAGAAATGTCCCTTCCCAGCAATGTCTCAGGTGAGCTGTGGGGCTGCAGATACAGTGGCTGTTGCAGGGAGAAACCCCTGGCCAGGAGGGGGCTTGTAGGGTGACTGCTGTGAGCAGCTCCCTGGCCCCCTCCTCCCACACCTGGAGACCGAGCATCCAGGGGTACCAGCCCTGAATCCCACAGGGATATGGTTAGTTTCTTGGGGGAGGGAGGGCTCCTTGCTGGCTCCTTTGCTGGGTGCCTGCATGCTGGAAAGGATGCTGGCAAATTATGACCAGCTCAGGAAAGGCAACCTGGAAATCTAGAAAGAGTTGCCACTACTGGGAGAAGTTGTCACCTACCTCAACTGCACAAGAGCAGAGAGGGTGAGGGTAGTGATCCTTAGATGAGATTTTAGGAGTGGGAATGGCTTTTGCATGGTGGTAAAAGGCCTCTAGAATGTTAGTGGCTGGAAATACACAAAGTGCTGGTGGCCAAAAAGATTACTAGAGGACAGTGTCCCACACCAGACAAGAATGTGTGAGTGGGCTCCACTGGGTAAATGACAGCAGTGCTGCTTTGGAAAGGCCACCCCACTGACCTGCATTTACTCCTAGCTACCTTACTGCAAAATTACACAGATTTAGGTCTCTTTGGTAACCTCTGGGTCCAAGTGACCCTTCCCAGCTTTGGGGACTGAAATGAGCATCCTCCTGCTCTGTGAGATGCACCCTCTGGACACATCACCTCCAGGTGTCCAGAGACGGGCACCTTTGAGTAGGTAGCTCCAAGCAGGGAGAGAAGACCCTCTTACGCCCTTGTGGTCAGCAGCTTCTCCAAGGGGAGAGGGTTCATTCCTTTCCCAAAACTTCATAACCTCATTCCATCTGTGCTGGCTATCCCTGCCCGGGAAGATTTGCTCCAGTGATACCCTGTGAAGGGGCTGCTCATCTGCTTGCTTCAGTGGCAGTGAGACATGCACCCCAAGGGCTCTTGCCCGCTGCAGGATGACACAAAGGGGACAAGTGACTGTCTGTGCCTCAGTTTCCTTCTCAAATGTAGTGTCACTCTGTGGCTTGGTGGCTTTTTTGTGCTCAGGACCAGAGGGCGTGTTAATTAAAACTGCAAAGCAGGGGAAGAAATGAGGGGACGGAGCACAGCCAGCTCTGTAAGAGCCTGCACTGGTCTGCCCTGCAATTACTGTGAGTGATGTGCCCTTGAAAAGAGCCAGGAGTGGATGCAGTTGGTTATTAGGGCTGTAGCTCTCAAGCTTCAAAGCCGCTGCTTGTCCTCTCTTTCAGCCTCCTTAATTCTCCTGGTGATGCTGCAGAGCCAGCTTTGATCAACCTCTGTGTTCCAGCCTTCACCCCCATGTGGAGGGACTGGCCACGGGCAGGGACAGCCTCTGCACCCACCAGCTTGCAAGGAAGGATGGATGGGCAGGAGGGAGCGGGAGGAAGACTGGGGAGACCCCTCGGGCTGGGGTTATGTAGGGAGTCCCCTGGGTGCCCCTGGCTTGCCAGCTTGCTGCTGAGATTTCCAGCCCAGGGGTGCTCTGACCATGGAAACAGCCAGGCTGTGGCTGATGGGTCATGGAGAGAGGCGAGTTTTGGTGTGAGGCCAGCCGTCCCCCCTGCTGACTTCCCTGGCAGAGTGAGCATAATCAAGGGCCTGATAAGAAAAATAGGCTGAAGGGT
Source organism: Calidris temminckii (assembly GCA_033628365.1). Classification (NCBI taxonomy): domain Eukaryota; kingdom Metazoa; phylum Chordata; class Aves; order Charadriiformes; family Scolopacidae; genus Calidris; species Calidris temminckii. The sequence continues at coordinate 3,054 of JAHSPS010061643.1, read as the reverse complement.
CATGTCCCCATGTGCAGTTTGGCCTCTTTAAGCAGTGGGGGAGCAGTAATGGGAGAGGGGTTGCCATTTCCTGGTTATTTGGTTTATCAGAAAATTGAAAACCGGAACAGATTGCTCTGTTGTGCTGTCAGGCCCGTGGGGACTCAGGGGTAGGGGATGGTGGTGAGGTGTGTGTGTGTGGCAAGAAGCAGAGATGCTGAGGGAAAGAAGTCATTTGCAGTCCCTGAGATCCACCAACTCTTCCTAAATAGAATTGACAACAGGCAGGGTGGCAGCAGTTGTTAAGGCCCCAGTTATGGGGGATGCTCCAGCAGGTTGATGGGAATGGTGGAGGAAAAGGGGAGGAAAAGGGAGAAGGATCTGTGGTACAGTGGTTCTGGTGTCCCAGCAAAACTGAGGCTGGGAGAGCTGGACCATGGGCAAGCAGGACAGAGAGGTCTGTTGTCACGTGAAAGCTGGGATCCAGCAACTTGGTGGGGACAAATGGACCCATGGTTCAGCTCTGAGTGAACTGAGCTCTGTCTGGTCCTTGATCCTCGCAGACCATCCTTACCCACGTGCCTGTTGTCTTCAGCTAGCAAAGGAGACTGCAGGGAAACAGATGTTAACGTTTGGTAAGAGCTCAGCAGCTTCTCCATTGCTCTTCTACAACCCAAGCAACCTCCAAACACTCCAGCAGACGTCCCTTCACCCCCAGAGGGGTCTATGCAGGGACAAGGATGCAGGTACAAAGCTCAGGGGGCTCCCCGGGGACTGCCCTGCAGCTAAGCCTGGGCAGGGGTGAGGAACGGGACAGGGACAGGAGGCATTGTGTCTGCATGCAGGGAACAGCCTCTGCCCCAGGGATGGGGAAGATGGCCATGCCATGGTGCACAGGGTCTGGGGAGCTGCTGGGACTGTGCTGGGAGCCAGCTCTGTGTGTGCATGCTCAGCATGGTGGCCAGAAAACAGGGGGAGGCAGATGAGGGATGGAAGGGAGAGAGAAAGGACGGAGAATGAGAGAGAGAGAGATTTCCAGGAATACTTCATCCCCTGATGCAATCCCTCAAGTGGGCTTTTGCTGAGGTTCCTGGTGCCTCAGTGGCACAGCACAACCTGTCTCTGCACCAGCACGGATCTGACCCCAGCCTCAGGCATCCCCTGGGGGAAAAAGCAGTCTGTGCACGGTCTGGAGGCAGGGACAGAAATCCATGCCCATCAGCTACTGTTTCTAGCCCTGCCAGCCGTATGCTGTGGCCTGACATGTGCCAGCTCCCCAGCAGCATCACCCACCCCAGCATCTGCTGAGCCAGTCCCACCGAGCCCCTGCTAGTGTCACTCTGCTGCTGTCTCTGCTGTCACCAGCCCTGTGACATAAACCCCTGGGTTTAGCATGTCTCCATCCTCAGAGATTTCTTTGCCTTCATCACTCCCATAGGAGCAGGCAGCACCTCTTCTCCTGCTCAGTTTCAGACACTGTTTCCAGCTTGTTGGGTTTTTTCCCTTGCGTAATGTCTTGTTTACACTTCACCCTCTGGCCCTTTGGCTTCAGTAGCTCCTCTGCTGTGAGAGAAGATGTCCTGAGGAAAGTCACGTCTCCGAGCAGCTCCTGGACCCTTCCTGCCCTCCGTGTGTTCACTTAGCCAGCTCCCCTCCGTTTGCTGCTGGGAGCAGAGGCAGGGCCAGCTTGGGGCCACCAAGCTGACACAGAGCTTTGCTGGTCTTGTCCTATCATCCCTCGCCTGCTCTGAAATTTCTTTGAGCAAAAACATCGAACTCTGCTACAGACCCAGACTCCCAGCTCTTTGGGGCTCGCACTGGCATGCAGTGCTGCAGCAATGGTTCCATTGGTGTCCCCATGGCCTTCCTCCCCACCCCCATCACTGTCACCCGGCTGGGGACAGAGCCAGGCACAGATCCATCGCTCCAGCACAGCGGGCCACTGGCCAGGGAGGCCATGGGCTGGTTTTGTCTTTGCTGCCAGCCCATGCGGGGGCACAGGGTGTGCAGAGACCAGGCGCTCTCAAGGCTTTTAGGTTCTTTGTGTCTTAGTAAACTGGGGAGGAAAAACCTCTCCAGGACTCTGGGACATCGGCTCCCACTGTATGCATGCCACCCCCTTGAGCTGGTCTGAGATCACGGTCCCCACCTGCCACCCCTTCCTCCATGTCACTGTCCTCTGCTTCTCTCCTTTGGCTTTGTTTCACCAGTCAGCAGGAAAATGGGGTGTCAAGTCCCTCCCCAGTGTGAAGCTGGCACCCTGCAACCCAAGGGTGCTCCGGGACAGTGTGCCAGGGTGTCCACAGGGATGGTCCCCAAGCATTTGTCCCTGTGCCCAGTGGCCCTGGGGACATTTGTGCCCTGCCACATGCTGCCAACCATCTCTGGTCGCAGCCAGGCTCTGTTTGCTTCCCTCTGCAACAGCGACAAGGCAGAGCATTCCTGCAGACACTGGGAAGGAGGGCACTGGTGGGATCTTGATGCTTCAGTTTCCCAGGTGAGGGGTGAGTGGTGCTGCTCCCAACTGCTGCGTGCTCTGGCATCACAAAGGGGATTTGGGGGTGCAGGATCCCAGCTGGGGCAGTGCCCTGGTGCTGGAGGCTACTAGATCCAGGCTGCTTTTCGTGGCCCAACTGCAGATGCTGGGCTCTGTGGTGCAGTGAGCTGTGCTGGGGCTCAGCAGGGTGGGAGCAGCCAGGTCTCTCCCGGCTCCTTCTCCAACATCCCTGTCCTGCCTGATCCAACCCAGTCCCATGGGAGGCTTTTCCAGCTCCATCCTGCCCGGCACCACTGTGCGTGGTGAGGATGGGGCTGGGACAGCCTGAATTGAGGAGGGTCCCCGGGATGCCAGAGCCCTTCAAGGTGCCATCCCCGGGGAGGGGAAGAGGATACGGGGTCCCCCTGCACCCCGCCACTCTCGGAGGGGATGAAGGGACCGATGTGTGCAGCCGTGCCCACGGGTGCCTGCCCGTCCCGCGGGGGTGGCAGTGCCCTCTGCCGTCGCATGGAGCGACCGCCTTTACTCCGACCCCCTCCCCTCCGGTGGCACCCCCGACCACCCCACCATCTCCGGGG
>JAHSPS010061634.1:0-10579 GCA_033628365.1 Calidris temminckii | reverse complement strand
AATGTATTTCAAAATGCTCGGAGCTGAGAGGGATGTTTTTTTTTTTTCCTGATGATTTCCAAAGGGGAGAGATGGGGGGGGATGCCACGTGAGCCGTGTTCCTGGGGTGCACGAGCCCAGGAGCTGCATCCCGCGTGGCGGTGGCATCCCCGGCGAGGGCGGCTCGGCTCGGGGCTGGCCGAGCTCTCGGCTCCGTGTGAAGGAGACCCCAGCTCCCGGGACCGGTGGCGCCGCGGTGAAGGGTTTCCCGGGCTGTGCCCCCCAGCCCCCGGTGCGGGACGGTGCTGTGCGGGGAGCGGTGCCGGGGAGCAAACCCCGCCGACCCGCTTGGAGGAGTCGCTTGAGGCGGCGTCTCTATCTCCTGCGCGCTTGCAAATGATGTTTACTATTTAATAAGATGTGATGAGACTGTTCTGATACTTCAAAGGCAGCTGACAGTTTTGTTAGAGATAATCAAGGAACTTTTGGACAATTACGGTGAAGGCTCTGACAGCAAGAAAACGCATAAACCTTGTAACTGTAACTAGCACCAAAGTCAAAGATTCTTCCCTGGAAACAACTTGAATATTCATTTTATCCATTAAGCATCATTTTATTTATTTATTTTTATTCCATGCTTTTTTTATGTCACTTTGCTTCCTTCATGCCCAGGAGAGCTCTTTTTTTGTTGCAAGATGTGAATCTTCCCACTTTCTTGAAGTTCCCCGCTCCAAACAGGCAGGAACCGGGGGGGGGAACACGCTCTGGTCCCCACTTTGCAGGTTTTCTTATAAGACCAAGAAGCTCTGATTCCTCTGTGACCCCTCCTGGAGCCGGGCAGCGCGGTGAGGGGCTGGGTCTGGCCAACAGCAAAGACCCCGAGTGACTCCCTAGGGCTGGGCTTGGAGCTGGGAAATGAAAAACATCAGTAACTCAGGCAAGATGGGCAAAACTTAAATATCCCTTGAAAGCATCTGACAAAGCAGGTGAATCAGAATGAAAACCAGCTGAGCTCTTCCTCTGGGTCATCCGATATGCTGATTCCCCCTAATATTGATTGATGTTTAGCTTATGGACATATTGTCAAGCGGACACACAGGGCTTTTTTCCAGTTGATGTTCAGGGAGAGTGTTTCATTTAATCACAGGCCTTCTATCGCTCAAGCCAGCGAGAAGGAAATTTGATAATATGGATGTAAAGCTAAAGCTGCTGATCTAATAAGAGTTTTGCGTGGTGTTGGCAGGGACAGGCGGTGACAGATCAGCGATGTGCTCGGGTGACAATTGCCCCTTACAGGAACCAACACAACCAGCACCTCCTGTTACCCCGTTAGCCCACTGAGGAGACAGAAGTGCTACTTGGGGACAACTTTCAGGTTGTGTGAGACCAGCCCAACTTTTGGAGGGACGGGGGGAATGGCTGTGACAAGCGATTCCCCAGTGTGGGGCTGCCTCTTGTTGTGGGGTCCAAGCCCCATCTCTGGGTTGCCCCCCAGGAGATGCTGGGGGGCTCTGTGCTTCTTGTGCCCTCGGTTTTGCTGGCGTATGATGTGTGTGTCCCCTTCTCTGTTTCCATCCCCATCAAGCTGGACCCCTCCAGCACTTGGGGACCGGTCGTACATGACCCCCCCCTCTTCTGGCTGCTTCAGCGCCCTGCATCGCGCCCTCCGGTAGTCACTCAGCAAAGTAATTGGCCAAAGATTATTCTGCATAATTGAATGGCAGGGGCTTTGTATACCAAACAGGGACTTGTCTTTGTCAAAAAGTCTTTACAAAGTATCCAGCTCCGGGTGTCAGGGAGGACAAGTTTTTTAATCATGTTAAAATGATTTATTTAAACGTCAAGCCATGTCACCTCACTTCCTTTCATTTTTCAAACTGTTTGTGTTTTTTCTGGATGATAAATTTATCTTCAGACAGCCTCAATATGACTAATTAACTTTGAAATATAAGAACCAGATGTGTGAGCTGGAGAGCTTTCTGAACTCATGCCAGGCATTTTTTTCCCCCCTCTTCTCGTTCCCTCTCCTCTCCCTTTCCCCGTTGCCTGCGCCGAAATCGCTTTGCAGACGCTCACAGCACGTGGAAAAAAAGCCAGTTAAGAGCCGGACCGACCCTCTTCCCCCTCCTGCCCCGCTCTCCCCAGCCCAGGTTGGATTTTTACCTCTGGAGACGGTTCCTGCAGTGACGGGATGAGCTGCCGACGTCCCCGCGTACCTGCCGTGATGCTATTTAATGTGGAAAGCAAGCTGCCACCATTCGCTTGCCACATGAAAGGAAATCAAGGCTGGATGTGACACCAAGTGATTTCTTTTAAAGACGATCCTCCCGTGTGAAGTGGGTTTTCCCCTTCTCCTCGTTTCAGGATTCAATCACTCTGAGCTGCTGGAAGAAGGGAAACATTTATGTACCGATTAATTAAGCAAAGCCTCTCAGCTTAATTTTTTCTCGCTGTGACGTATGGTTTTGTCCCTGTGGCAGGCACGGGGCAAGGATGGGAGCGGGTGGGCGAGGGCCGGGTCCTGGCTCCAGGGTCTCCTCCTGGTCCCACCACCCTCCCCAAACTCACCCCAAACCCACAGCCGGGGGCAGCTGGAGGGTAGAGGGGGTCTGCAGTGCCAGAGCAGCACCTGAGCCCCCCGGGACAGGATGGGATGAGGGGATGAAGCAGGTGATGGCAAGGTGCTGCTGCCCGCAGAGGAGGAGAGGCCGTCCCCTCCCTCATACGCTTTGTTTGACAAAACACCCATTAATCACAAAATGTGCTGAAACCAATTGTGGCAAGGGCTGGCTCTGATTCCCCTTCTGTTCCGCAGAGCTGTCCCGTTTCAAAACCCACAGACAAACACCAGTTTTCAGTTTTAAATTATTTTTCGTTTCACAGCCCAATGGGGCATGTGCAATAACCAGCGTAAGGGCTGGGGGTAAAGGCTGGGACCAGCTCTGCCCTGGGGAGGGTTCCTGGGGTGATGGTGCTGCCTGAGCTCTGTCCAGCCCAGGGAGGGGAAAATGAGTTTTCTTGGATCCTGGCGATGAGAAAACCCTTCCCTGCCCAGAATCCCCGGCTGGGGCAGCACCTCTCTCCGGTGCTAATGAGCCCTTTGACTAATGGGGCTGGTGAGATGTGATGGAGAGGGGTGGGAAAATCCTGGGATGCGCGGGTACCACAGTCCTGCGGGAAAGGATGTCCCTGCCGGGAGCTTTCTGGGTCAAGACATCAACCTCAGCATCTCCAGAGGAGCCAGCGTGACAAGGGCATTTTTCTGCCCCTTTTTGGGGCTCTGGTGTCTCTGGACAGACACAGCAGGAAACCATGGTCAGAACCTGCCCGGCTCTGCTCCCCTGATCCCGCCGGGGCTGGCAGTGATGGGTGGTCCCTGCCCCACGCCGGGTCCCCACGTCACCAGGAGAGCGACATCACCCGTCAAGCAAACTTCAACAAATGTCTTTTCAGCCAAAACAGATTTTTCAAACAAAGTGTAAATATTCATGTAAAAATGTTGATTTCGGTGGAGATTTTCCTGATCTTCTTGGAACTGGTAATCAAAATAATGTTTTTTAAATTGCTGTTTTTAAAGACTTTTTTTTTTTTTAAGTTTTCATTTCAACAACCCTGAATTTATTCTGTGGAAAAACTTCAGTCAAAATTATTGGGTCGGTGTGTTAAAGGGAGATGGCTGCTGTTTTTTAACCACTTCCAGCACGTGATCTTTTATGAGTGTGCTTCACGTTCGCTCCTGCTCATCGCTGAGAGCACGAACGGCTGGCGAGGTCAATTCTTTTAATTCCAGCTTTCCCGCAGGCTTCCTCCCCCCGGAGCTTTGCCCACCCCAGGGGGACTCTGTGCCCTGGGCAGGGGCTCACTCGCATCCACATCCAAGGAAAAATGGTACGGATACCCCCTGGCCGGCCACGAGCACTGGAACAGCCAACACCACAAGGACAAATAAGTGGATAAATTGCGTTGCCTGGTGCGAGGCAGCTCAGGGCCCCTTCTCCTCCTCCTCCTCTTTCCTCCAGCAGATGAAATGCTCCGTCCGGAGGCTGTGCCTGGGGCGAGGGGAGAGACGCCAGTCAGGGATGGGGCCGGGAGGGGACCCGGCGTGGGAGCCGGTGCCAGGCATCGCCCTCCACGCACGGCTTGTTAGGGCCGTGATGGAACATTTCAAACACAACAGCATTAAAAAACGAGCTGAACTTTCCCCTCCCCGTGCCTCAGCCGTGCCCTAAATATACATAACAAGCTGCGAAAGCCGGCTGGGCGCGAGCGAGGAGCCATCAGCCGATGTTGACAGCCTTGATGTCTTGGCGGGCAGGATCCAACAGCATCTCCCACTGTATGGCGCTAGATATTTAATAAAGTAAAACCCCCAGGATCAAGAAGGCTGCAATCCCTCCCAGCTCCTTTCTTCTGCTTTGCTCCAGCTCTTTCAAGCCTGCCTCCCGTCTCTCTCCAGAAAATCCTTTCATGCCTCCCTCACCAGACTGACATTTTGACAAGTTGCCACGAGTGACATCTGATTTGTACAAATTTCAAGACTAATAAATCTACCTGTCAAAGCGGAAACTTTAAAAGGAGCTAAGCCCAGCGGGTATAGTTTAACAGAACTCAAGTTGATGAAACTGTAGGATGGAGAAATTATATCTGTCACAATCCACCCACATTAGTTCTGTAGAGATGTTGGCAACTGAAACAAACGTCTTTCACAGCCTGGAAAAAAAAAAAAGGAAAAAAAAATAAAAGGAGACTGTTAATACTGTGAGTAACAAGTAACAGTTCTATTTGTAAACTAGCAAATTTATTTATTTAATTTTTAATTTGCTTTTAGACGCGGGAGGGAGGGAGCGACCCTCCCTGCTCCCGCACACCCTTGTGAGCCCTGGTGATGTGGCACGAGGTCCCGGTGCTTTCAGCCCCCCCGTGTTCACCAGCCCCTCGCTGTGGTTCTGACAACGTGGGGATGATGTTCCTGCGAGGCCACAGGACTCGGTGCCATAAATGGATCCGGCCACCAAACCCGCTGGGTTTCTCCCCCTCCGTGGGCTGAGCCCGGTGCGATGCTCCATCCCCCAGCCCTCGTTTTTCTGCTGGTATTTCCTTCTGTTCTCTCTGCTGTGTGTCCCCCCCCCCCCCTGCACCAACAGCAGGAACGTGATGCCAGACTTATTTCCCATCTACAAACCTGAAACTTTTTAAGGGCTCTGCTCAACTTTGTGGTTCGTTTCCCCGGGAGGGTGCAAACACCCGCAGCCGAGGGTTTGGGAGCCGGGCACGGGCTCCCCTGGGGGGCTCTGGTGGTGCAGAAGCAGCATCGGGGCTGCAGGAAAGGAGACCCCAAACCCCTGCCCGTTCCCCCACCTCGGATCCAGGGACTCAAACCCCCTGGCCGAAGCGTTTTGCTCACGCTGGGTGTTTGAAGAGGAGGTTAGAGAAGCCTCCAGGCATGCCGAGGGAGGGAGATGGGGTCTCATGCCCCGCTGAATTTCCCTCTTTTATTGCGTCTTCTCTTTGAGACACACAGACGTGAACAGCCAGTTCATTCCGCCTGTTGGAAGGAGATTGATGTGGAAGTCACACGTTGCATGAAACTCCCGTGGCCGCGTCTGCAGCGCTGAGCGTGTCTTCAGGTGTATCTAATGGCTGAGCCAAGCCTCTGAGCTGATGATTTATGACGGCTGGTTCGGTTACAACTTGCCCATCTCCTTTCATTACGGAGGAGACCGGAGTGTTAGCTCTTTCCACTCGAATCCCGTCTGCCAAGAGACTCCCTGCTTTCTCCCCAGCCTGCAGCATCGCTGCCTCACCCGCCGAGGATGCGCTGGCTCTGCGTGGAGAGGAGAGAGGAGCTGCCAGGAGTCTCCTTTGCCCGGTCTGGGCTCCCGGAGAGGTCCTGCTGCCCCAAGCTCCATGCTGGAGGCACAAAAAAGCACCGCTGCCCTTCAGCAGGACATGGTTGAACCCTTCTGTAGCTCTGTAACCGGCTGAAGGTTGTTTAAATCTTGCTTCAAGTGATGCCCAGGCTTCGTGTGGGTCCCCTGCTCCTCGTGAGTGAACTGGGACTTGTGAGCTTTAATCACAACCGGCGTTTCTGAGCCCTGGAGGGGATCAGCAGCAGCGCAGGACGGCGGCCACCCCGAAGCCCAGCCAGCACCGGGGTCTGTCCCCAGCCTGCACGGGGAAGGGTGTTTATGGACCACCAGTTTCTGGCCATCAATCATGCATGGGTGGCTACGAACATCAAAATAGCTTCTTCCAGTGGACTTAATGCAGTGCAGAGCCCTGTCCGGTGGCACAGAGGGGACACGGGGCAGAGACGAGCACCCACAGTGACACTGGTTTCCATGTGCTGAAACCTCAGCTCTGCACAAACCTTTTCCAGCAAAGCCACCGCCGCGTTGGGATCATCCCAGGCCATTCCTGTGCTTCCAACAAGCCTTATTTAGAGCTGTGCTTCCATGGAGAACCAGTCGGTATATTTGTTTTCCTCTAGATACACAGCTGCAGAAGTGAGCCATGCAGGAAGTTTATTAAGCTTGGTTAATTTTCTAATAGCCGCAGCACTGATGGATGTAAGCCACGCTGTCTTCCAGCTCAGCTTAAAAGTCAAATAAAAATAATCATGCTGATGGGAAAATATAATTCTTGTAGCCAGCAGATAATGTATGATACGTTAGTACCTGCCAAGCGCCTCGTCTCTGGTAACATTCCCATGTACTTCAGCAGGGTCAGGGTTCAGCTCACGCTGTGCTCTCCCAGACACCGTATTCTGGGGATTTCAGTGTAAACAGCCCGCCGAGGTGGGGTTTTTCTTCAACATCTGTATTATTTCTAATGTAATTCCTACATCCAGGGCTGTGTTGCGATGAAGACCGAAGAGAGAGGCTCCGCTCCTGGGCACCCTGCGGTTGGGTGCTCACCACCGTGGCTTATGTCTTTGAAGCCAGATTTCACCTGTGGCTCTTTCACCCGGGTCTGGGGGTCCCAGTGCCCAGGGGTTGGGTTTGGCTGGTGTAAGGAATTGCTTTCCAGCGATTTCTGCCACAAACCAAGCGCTTGCTGCCATTTCTCCCAGCCCCCGGGATGCAGGTCATGCTGGCGAGCATCTCCTCAAGCTCTCGCTGGGGCTCAGCAGCCTCTGGGGCTGGGGGGGACCTGCACCCCCCTCCCTGGGGTGGGGATCCAGCCCTCATCGCTCTCCTGCCCGGAGCCGCCCCTTCATATCCAATGGCATCTGAAAATCTCCTGCTCGGAAAACCGCAACACGCGGGGATTATCCGAGAAGAATTTAACTCGCTTCTCTGTGCTAAACTCTGGTTAGGGAGATTACGGCTGTTTACCCAAGAAGTAAATATTGCTCAGCGCTTCACTGCCGCCAGATCCCAGGGAGAGGGCTTGTGGCTGCGGGGCCAGATCCCACGGCACCCCCCCGGGCACCGTGCGAGCACCCCTGGTTTTTAGGTCCGCCCCGTTTTTCCAGCCAGCGGGGAGCTCTGTGGGGTTTGGTGAAGCAGGGGATGCCCGTCCCCGCTGCCCGGGCGACGTGTGTCTGTCGATTTGCTGAGCTCAGCTAACTCCAGTGCTCTGTGTCCCGTCCGCAGCACGAGACACCCCTGTATCTTGAAATTATCGTGAAATTAAGCACGGTAAGGAAAAGTTTTCCCCTTTCCCATTAACGCCCCGGGGCTGGTGATACCCGGCGGGGTGTTTTACTCGACGTGATTTAACGGGGGTCGCAGCACCAGGCACATGTCCCCCCCCCGCTGCCTGTCCCCAGCCCCGTGCCATCACCTGGCTGCTGCGTCCCTCTCCGCAGGACAAAGCCGGGCACGTTGGTGCCACGTTGCACATCTGTTTTGGGGAGAAATACCGTAAATTGACCTACGCTCAGAGGTTTCTTAGCCAAGGGACGAGGATGAACGGGGACGGCAGGGGCTGCCCCCCGGCTCCCGGGGGATTTGCCCTGCTCCCAGTGTTCCAGGCAGCGTGTCCCAGGGGCTTCCCGGGCTCTCGGGAGCTGTGGTTGTGCGTTGCCCGTGTGTTCTAAGCCACTGTGTGGCTGTTGCCGTCAGCACGAGAGCTCCCGTCCTCTCGCCCAGGGCCCCCGTCACCGGTGCTGCCCTAAAAAGCAGCAAAGGGNGCACATCTGTTTTGGGGAGAAATACCGTAAATTGACCTACGCTCAGAGGTTTCTTAGCCAAGGGACGAGGATGAACGGGGACGGCAGGGGCTGCCCCCCAGCTCCCGGGGGATTTGCCCTGCTCCCAGTGTTCCAGGCAGCGTGTCCCAGGGGCTTCCCGGGCTCTCGGGAGCTGTGGTTGTGCGTTGCCCGTGTGTTCTAAGCCACTGTGTGGCTGTTGCCGTCAGCACGAGAGCTCCCGTCCTCCCGCCCAGGGCCCCCGTCACCGGTGCTGCCCTAAAAAGCAGCAAAGGGGTTGAAAACCAGGTGGAATTTGCCACATCCAGCAAACAGCAAACCCCGCTGGAGCCTCTCCAGAGCACATCACCCCTCCCCAGCTGCTGTAACGGGGGGGCACGGCGAGGCAGCCCTTCTGTGGGGAGCAGTGGCAGCCTCCCATGTAGAAATAATTCCAGCAAAATTTATGTTTGGCTTTATCTTTGCGGGGAGATGGCGGGGGCGGGGGGTGAGGTGTATGGGATGCTGCCCTGCGATCCCGGCAGAGGCCGGGGAGGAGAGCGGATCTGGGAGGGAAGGGCTGTGCACATCTGCACGGATGGCAGAAGAAGACAGATAGACCCTGTTGTCTTTCTAATTCCCTTTCCCTTTGTAATGTGGGGGCTCCCCCCGCCCCCGCCTGGTGTGCTTATCTCCCCTCCAGGTTTCAAAGCCACCCTAATGGTATCCATCACCCGGCTGGCATTAGCCAGGCGAGCTCCGGGCTGTCACCGCACCTCATGCGCAGGCATATGTTCCCGTGAAGGGCCGAGTGATTTAGGGGGGACCATTCACATCCACAGTCATCGCTTCAAATAAACAGGCTGAGAGTTTAATGATTTCAAGGTAAAGCTCTTTTATTAAGACAACACAGGGAACTTTTTTCAACCACAGCTGACATCACTATAATAAATCACCATCATGTCTTGTGGGATTGAAAAAGCCAAAATACTGTCAGAAGTGATTTTTCTGGCTACTCGTGTCTCCAGAACAAACCATGTGTTTTTAATCAACAAATCTTTGTTTTGCATTTCTAAGACCCTAGCACTCTTTAAATAGTTAGCATTTACCAGAGGGATATTTTAAATTCAACACACTGCTTCCTTACTGAAGAGATTAGGAAACAGGACACCACATTACAGACTTACCGGGCTTGTCCGGGGCTTTTGGAAATTTGTTTTTGTTATATTCCTGCAGTCCAGAGAAGGGCTTTCCCATACTTGTCTCTAGCTTCGTTAGACCTTTTCTCTCCCCAAAAGCGGGACATTTACTGCTTGTGGGAGTCAAACCATCTATTGAGACATCCAGGCGACCCTCCCCGTCCAAAGCCAGGAGGAAAATGAATGGAAATAACGCTGGCCCCAGGGAGGTTCCTGAAGCTCATGGGAGCCCGGCAGCAATAAATACCCCTTTGCCCACCATCGGGCATCCTGTGCCCACCATCCTGTGCCCAGCAGAGCCCCGGCAGAGCAGGTTAGGGGGGACAATCCAAGCTTCACCCTGGCCGTCCCCCCTCTCTCCTGGTTGCCCACACCAGCACCGTTCCTTCACGCCTGGGATGTGCCAGGCTTTTCTGCCGTGTTCCCCCCACATCCCCCCTGTGATCCGGGGACGGGGGGGGGATCTCACCTCCCTGCTCCCCTTTCAAGGTCAGGCTGAAAGCGGAGATGTTGGGATCCTCTTTCACGGCCACACAGGGACCCCTCCCTCTCCAGCAAATCAAGGCGACGTGCTCTGCCTGCTTGGCACAAATGTCAGGGCTGAGAATAAACCCGGGACGGGGCCCAGGCACGAAGATGCCCACGCCAATCAACCGGAGGGGGGCAACAGGCAGGTTATCACTGAAACCCATGGGGAGTGAGCGGGCAGCGCTGGGGCGAGCGGTCCTGGGGGTTCCCAGCAGGACAAGGACCCCCAGGGTCGAATCCAGACTCAATTCCCTCCCTGTTCCATGGGAAGTTTGGTTTGGAAACCCTGCTGGGAAAGGGCTGGGGGACCCGGGCACTTGTCCCCATGGAGGACACCTTGCACGGCTGCTGCCCGGCCGGACACCCTGCCTGCTCTCCCCCCAGTGCCCCTGGCCATGCCGGGCTGGTGGCACACGGTCACAGGGCCACTGGTGCAGGCTGTCAGCGGGACGGTGAGAGCAGGGAAAGGTGGGGACACCACCCAGGACACCCCCTTGTCCACCCCAACCTCAGACCCATGGTGTATCCTCACCAGCAGCCCCTTGGGATGGGCAGGAGCGGGTCTAGGGGGGACACGGTGACCTTCTCTGGAGCCAGCTCCAGGCTGAGCATCCCCACCGCTCTCTTGGATGCTTCTCCCCCCGGACAACAGCGAGCCCCCAGGGCCCCCACGGCTCCCCTGGATCCGGGATGAACTTTCCCCTTCGGACGAACTCCCGGCACCTCCTGGGCTGACCCC
>JAHSPS010061617.1:0-14507 GCA_033628365.1 Calidris temminckii | reverse complement strand
GAGGTTGTAGAGAGGTGGGGGTCGGTCTCTTCTCTCAAGTCACAGGCGACAGGACGAGAGGAAATGGCCTCAAGTTACACCAGGGGAGGTTCAGGCTGGATATTAGGAAAAATTTTTTCACTGAAAGGGTTATCAGACATTGGAATGGGCTGCCCAGGGAGGTGATTGAGGCACCATCCCTGGAGGTGTTCAAAAGACGGGTTGATGTAGTGCTGGGAGGTATGGTTTAGTGATGGTGTTGCTTTTTGTTTGTTGTGTGGGTGTCTATTTTTGTCCAAGTTAGGTTGACGGTTGGACAAGATGATCTTTAAGGTCCCTTCCAACCTAGAAGATTCTGTGATTCTGTGAAGTTAGAGAATTACATTTTATGCTGAGAGTTGGCACAGAAGGAAGGAATGTCATTAAAGCACCATTGTGCTACAACACAGACCTTAGTTTTGGCAATTTTATTTGCAAATTGAAACATTTATTAATGGACCTTTCTCTCTAGTTAACAGCATTAAACTGGAGACTGCTGCCCTCTTGCTTTCTGATCGGTGATAGCAACGCTTTGACTTTATTAATAAACCTTGTGTATGTTCAGTTTTCTTAAGTACTCTCTAATTTGATCTTCTTCTACTGTGGGTAATGCTTTACTCCCCCTAGACTCTTGCCAGTAGACTCAGAGACCTGAGGGAAAAACCTTACCAATGAAAACTGAGGCAAGGAAATTGAGTACTTCAGCCTTTTCCATGCCCTCATTCACTATGTCCCCTGCCCCATTGTGTTGGAGCCCACATTTTTTCTTAGCCTTTCTTTTACTGCCAATATACTTAGAGAAGCCCTTCTTGTTGCACTTCACATCCCTCACTAGTGCCAACTCCAGCTAAGCTTTGGCTATCCTAACTCCATCCCTGTGTACTTGGGTAACGTCTCTATATTCCTCTTGGGTAGCCTGTTCTCCACGTCCAACTTCCGTGTACCTCCTTTTTGCATTTGAGTTCAGTCTCGCTCTGCCACACCTGCTAGATTTCCTGCATGTCAGAATAGACTGTTCTTGTGCATTGAGGAGGTTCTCCTCTGAGATCAACCAGCCCCTTTGCTCTCCAGGGCAGTACCCCATGGGAGCCTGTCAAGCAGATCACTAAATAAGCTGAAATTTGCTCTCCTGAAGTCCAAGAATGTGGTTCTACTGTTTGCCTTGTTTCCTCATCTCAGGACCTTAAACTCCACTATCTCATGGTTGCTGCAGCCAAGGCTGTCCTTGATCTTGACATCCTGAGCCAGCTCTTCCTTGTTTGTAACAGATCCAGCAGAGCATCTCCCCTAGTTGGCTCTTTGATCATCTACATCAAAAACTTCTTTGGCACATTCAAGAAGTCTCCTGGATTGCTTGCACCCAGCTATATTGCCTTTCCAGAAGATACCAGGGTGTTTACAGTCTGCATACATGAAGACTCCTTTAAACAACTGGAGGAAGCCTCATCTCCTTTCTTGATCAGGTGGTGTGATTAGATTAGCCTTGGCTAAGGGTCAAACTCCAACCCAGCTGGTCACTCGCTACATCTTCTCAGCGGGACTGGGGGAGAAAATAGGATGAGAAAGCTCATGGGTCAAGATAAAGACTGATTGCTTACCACTTACTGTCACAGGCAAAACAGGCTCAAGTCGAAGTAAATTAATTTAACTTATTGCCAATTAAAATAGATTAGTACAGTGAGTTCTTTACATGTCAGGAAAATCTGCTCTAGTGTGAGGTCTTCCACAGGCTGCAGGGAATATCTGCTGTGATGCCACAGAGCACTTCTTTCCCTTCCTTCTCTGATGTTGGTGTTCCCTTTGCTGTTTCCCACTCTTTTTGTTCCCTCTTTCTGGTGGAATTTTTGCCCTTTCTTAAATATGTTTTCACAGAGGTGCCACCACCTTCACTGATGGACTCAGCTTTGGCCTGTGGAGGGTCTGTTGCCAAGCCAGCTGGAACCGTCGGTGTCTGGCATGGGGCAGCCCCTTACCTCATAGAATCATAGAATCATCTAGGTTGGAAGGGACCTTTAACATCATTGAGTCCAACCATCAACCGAACTTTGACAAAAAACATCACTAAACCATATTGCTAAGCACTACCTCTACATGTCTTTTAAATACCTCCAGGGATGGCGACTCAACCACTTCCCTGGGCTGCCTGTTCCAAAGCTAGACCACCCTTTCGGTGAAGACATTTTTCCTAATGTCCAATCTAAACCTTACCTGGTGCAACTTGAGACCATTTTCTCTTGTCCTATCGCTTATTACTTGGGAGAAGAGACCAACACCCACCTCGCTACAATGTCCTTTCAGGTAGTTGTAGAGAGCGATATAAGGTCTCCCATGAGCCTCCTTTTCTCCTGACTAACCAACCCCAGTTCCTTCAGCTGCTCCTCATAAGACTCGTTCTCTAGACCCTTCACCAGCTTTGTTGTCCTTCTTTGGATGTGCTTGAGCACCTCAATGTCTTTCTTGCACTGAGTGGCCCAAAACTGAACACCGTATTTAAGGTGAGGCCTTTCCGGTGCCGAATACAGGGGGACAATCACTTCCCTAGTCCTGCTGGCCACACTATTTCTGATGCAAGCCAGGATGCTATTGGCTGCTTTAGCCACCTGAGCACACTGCTGGCTCATATTCAGCCAGCTGTCTACCAATACCCCCAGGTTCTTTTCTGCCAGGCAGCTTTCCAACCACTCTTCCCCCAAGAGTGTTGCCTGTAGCGTTGTATGGTGTTGTTGTGACCCAAGTGCAAGACCCAGCACTTAGCGTTGTTGAACCTTGCACAAATGGCCCTGGCTCATCGAACCAGCCTGTCCAGATCCCTCTGTAGAGCCTTCCTACCCTCAAGCAGATCAACACTCCTGCCCAACTTGGTGTCATCTACAAATTTACTGACGGTGCGCTCAATCCCCTTGTCCAGATCATTGATAAAGATATTAAACAGAACTGGCCCCAATACTGAGACATGGGGAACACCACTTGTGACCAGCCACCAACTGGATTTAACTCCATTCACTACCACTCTTTGGGCCCGGCCATCCAGCCAGTTTTTTACCCAGCAAAGCATACACCTGTCCAAGCCATGAGCAGCCAATTTCTCCAGGAGAATGCTGTGGGAAACGGTGTCAAAGGCTTTACTTGTCTCAGTAGACAACATCCACAGCCTTTCCCTCGTCCACTAAGCAGGTCACCTTGTCATAGAAGGAGACCAGGTTAGTCAAGCAGGACCTGCCTTCCGTAAACCCATGCTGACTGGGCCTGACTGCCTGGTTGTCCCGTATGTGCCATGTGATGGCGCTCAAGATGATCTGCTCCATAACCTTCCCTGGCACTGAGGTCAGACTGACAGGTCCCTGGCACTGAGGTCAGACTGACAGGCACGTAGTTCCCCGGATCCTTCTTCCGGCCCTTCTTGTAGATGGACATTGCATTTGCTAACCTCCAGTCAACTGGGACCTCACTGGTTTGCCAGGACTGCTCATAAATGCTGGAAAGCAGCTTGGTGAGCACTTCTGCCAGCTCCCTCAGGACCTCCTCCTTGGGTGGATCCCATCTGGCCCCATAGGCTTGTGTGTGTCTAAGTGGTGTAGCAGGTTGCTAACCATTTCCCCTTGGATTATGGGGGCTTCATTCTGCTCCCCGTCCCTGGCTTCCAGCTCAGGGGGCTGGGTACCCTGAGACCAGCTGGTCTTACTATTAAAGGCTGAGGCAAAGAAGGCATTAAGTACCTCAGCCTTTTCCTCATCCTTTGTCACTATGTTTCCCACCGCATCCAGTAAAGGATGAAGATTCTCCTTAGCCCTCCTTTTGTTGCTAATGTATTTATAGAAACATTTTAAGTTGCCTTTTATGGCAGTAGCCAGATTAAGTTCTAGTTGGGCTCTAGTTAGTCCCCTCTAATTTTCTCTCTGCATAGTCTCATAACATCCTTGTAGTCCTCCTGAGTGGCCCGCCCCTTCTTCCAAAGGTCATAAACTGTCTTTTTTTCCCCCTGAGTTCCAGCCAAAGCTCTCTGTTCAGCCAAGCCAGTCTTCTTCCCCGCCAGCTTGTCTTTTGGCACATCGGGACAGCCTGCTCCTGTGCCTTTAAGATTTCCTTCTTGAAGAACGTCCAGCCTCCCTGGACTCCTTTGCCCTTCAGGGCTGCCTTCCAAGGGACTCTGTCAAGCAGACTCTTGAAAAGACCAAAGTCCGTCCTCCGGAAGTCCAAGGTGGCAGTTCTTCTGATCCCCCTCCTTGCTTCTCTAAGAATTGAAATCTATCATTTCATGATCACTATGCCCCAAGACGGCCTCCAGCCATCACATCACCCACAAGTCCTTCTCTGTTTGCAAACAGCAGGTGCAGCGGGGCGCCTTCCCTAGTTGGCTCACTCACCAGCTGTGTCAGGAAGTTATCTTCCACACGCTCCAGGAACCACCTAGACTGTTTCCTCTCTACTGTACTGTATTTCCAGCAGACACCTGGTAAGTTGAAGTCTCCCACAAGAACAAGGACGAGCGATTGTGAAGACTTTTTCCAGCTGCTTATAGAGTATTTTGTCTGCCTCTTCATCCTGGTTGGGTGGTCTATAGAAGACTCCCACCATGATATCTGCCTTGTTGGCCCTCCCCCTGATTCTTACCCATAAACACTCAACCCTATCGTCACCATCATCAAGCTCTAAACACATTATCTGTGTTGAGAGCTGCTGAATAAGGATTGGGTGACAGGCCAACTGGCTCATCACCTGCCTCAAGGCAAAGCTCCATTAATTCAAGCCATGTGTTTGCATAGAGCCCAACCCTTATTCTTCACCTTTTTGGCCTTGCCTTCCTAAAGAACCTGTATCTATCTGTTGCAGCACTCTAGTCCCTATGCAGTCCCTGAACACGCTCATCAAGAAATTGTCTTCTTCACTGTTGAGAAGTCTCCTGCTTGTTTGTGCCCAGATATATTTCAATTCCAGCAGATATCAGGGTTGTTGAAGTCTCCTATGAGTACTAAGGCCTGTGCTCGAGAGGCTTGTTTCAACTATTTAAAGAGCTGTCTTCCTCTTCTTGGTTAGGGTGTCTGTAGTAGATGCCTTCCACAACATCAGCCATGTTGGTCTATCCTCTGATCATTAACCATAAGATCTTCAGTCAAGGATGATCCAGGGAACTATAAACAGATCAGCCTCACTTTGGCTCTTGGGAAAATCATGGAGCAAGTATTTTGGAATACATTTCTGGATTTACTAAAGACATCCAAGTTAGGACATTATGGTCAGGATAGATGGACAACTTAATGGGTAAAAATTTGGTTGAACGGTCACGTTCAAAGGGTAGCAGTACTCTATCTGGAGGCTGGTAACAATTGGAATACCACAGGGGTCTGTCCTGGGACCTGCCCTAGTTAACATTGTTATCAGTGATCTAGATGAAGTGACAGTGTGCTCTCATCAAGTTTGGAGATGACATGAAATTGAGAGGCCTGGGGGCAGTTAATATGCTTGCGGACAGGGCTGCCATTCAGAGGATCTAAGCAGGCTGGAGGAATGGGCCAACAGGAACCTGATGAAATCAACAAGGATAAATGCCAAGTTCTCTATCTGGTGCATTACAGAACTGCTCATAGCACATTCCACCCTTCCAGCCTTTACATTCATGATGCTTTTATACAATCAGTTTGTTCTTTATTAGTCAGGGCCTTGTGCCTCTCTAAACATTCCCTGGACTTGCACAGCAGTCTGCAGCTAGGGCACCTTATCCTCATGCCCATGCTAAATGCACGGTCATGCGACTAAGAGAGCTGGCAATATTTACAGCTATGGAAGTGACAAAGCTCACAAAAGTTTCTCATCCACTCTGGATACCTTCCTGATGTCCCTAACACCATAATTATGTTCAGCATGTAAAAGAAGGAAAAAGGTCTTGGGATATTCGAGCCTATCATTTGACTTCAAAAATTCCCCAGCATTTTTTATCCTCAGATAGGAGGGAAGACATATATTAACATGCAGCAAGTTGTCAAACAAGGTGCTCTCACACAGTATAACCTTCCTGTGCGCTTACCACCTCAGATTGTCATGTAGCTCTTTTTTTATCTGCATCTGCCAGATCCCTCGCTGCTGTGAGCACTGTAAACTCCCAGAAAAACAGAAATTATGGTCGTTGATATTTAGATGAATTAAATAGGGCTGCTTTTTGTCTTGTCGGGGTTTGGGCGAGATTGGCCAATGACAAGACAACAGATGCTCTCCCCCACCTCTCACTCCAAGCAGAGTAAGGAGAGAAATAAACAGAGTTATGAGTTTAGAAAAAAACCTAAGCTACTTTAATAAAATATTATTAATAAAATAAAAAGGAAATAATGAAATAGATGCTATATATATATATAAAACCATATCAAGTTCCCAGGAAGATGTCACCAGCAGGCGCTGGGGAAGTTCCAGACTGGACTCAGTGACGGATGGGAACTGGATTCCAGAACACACTGATCAGAATCAAAGGCAGAGGAACAGACAGGATCCTCCTCGAGCATCAGAAAGAGAACCATTGAAGAAGAGCTGCCCCTTTCCCCTTTGATCCCTCAGGTTTTATACTGAGCACGGGAGATGGGATGGAATACCCTACTGGTCAGTTTTGGATTACTTGACCTGTCCACTCCTCCCCACAGGTGCGATCCCTCCCCAGGGTAAACAACCAAGTCAGCTGACCCTGGCTGCCACAGCAAGAAGTATAAGCAAGAGCCTCTCTCACTGAACAGAAAGTTGGTTCTGCTCCACCCCAAACCAGGGTAATGTCTGTAACTTTGGAATGGGGGATAGACTGCAGAGTTCTGCATATCCCAACCCCCAGCAGCTTTTACAAGAATGATAGCCAGGGTGAAAGTGTGATCAAAACACAACTTGCTCTTACTTTGCAGAAGAGTACTGACCCAGTCTAAAAATTTCACAGCATTCATATTGCTTAAATTGACAGTAGGAAAGTATAAAGTTATGCATGCGGACATCTTCAAGACAGAGCCAAGCATAATCACCAAGTTCAAAACACAGGAACTTGAACACTTCCCAGCACGTTTCTGTCTTCTCCCTCCTCAGTCAGTCAGCTAGAGTTGTTTAAAATGTTCTATAAGGTCTTCATTGACCGAAGAATAAGAAAATACATGTAGCACTAGCCTGCACCCCATAATAGTCTTACAGGTAGCTGTAAGCTCTCTCACCGCTGTGGGCAAAGCGAGTTCCCACCACCACCTGCCCTCTCTGTGTGACACTTACCTCAAAATATAGTTTTCCATTCATGGGCCCATCGACTAGTTCTTCTGGTTCACATGTTTTTTTGGGGAGAATCCCTTGGGTGCTTTTCCTTATTGTCCACATACGTGTTCTTCTGAAGTTGATGTTTTGTCTTGGTTTTTCACTTTAGCAGACTGTGTTGCCTGCGTCTTGAAGCACAGTGCAAAGCCCAACGGCTGCCCCAATAGTAATCTGTGGCCATCCTGTTGGGCTGGGGCCAGATGCAGGGGGACTCTTAGTCTGGCTCACAGAAACGGTCTCTTCTTTGCACAGGGGCCCCTTGGTGGCCCTCCTAGGAGGAGTCTGTAGTCCTCAGGCGTGTTCCAACTTGTTTGTGCCCCCCCACCCCAAACATGTTAGGGCTTGTTAAGCACACTTGTAACATGGGTGGGAGGGGACACAATCCCATCTTTTTACTTTAATTAATTTCTATTCACATTTATAATTATCTATTTATAAATGAACAGCACATATATTTATACATCATTTACACTCCTTTATATCTAATATAGGGTTTTTTTTATACATGGTCCAAAGGAAATGAGCAACCTATCAGAGGGTGCTCTGAGATCACATGGGTATGATGGTGTCAAAAAAGTGCAACCAGCCAATCACAGAGCACAAAAATGGAGGAGTGAAAACAAAGGAAGAACAAGCCGCTCTGCTTTTCTCACAACTTCTTTAACTGTTTAATGTTTTCCATGTTCAATAGACTTTTTTTTGTTAGTCATCCATTATGACTAGCAGCACAACTTTAACAATCAATTTTAACAGCAGCCGTCAATTTTAACAAGAAAATATATATAAAAGAAAAAGAAACACCCTTCCCATTTCCCCTTCTACCCTTCTTAATTAAAAAAACAAGTGAACAATTCTATTTTGTCCTCTGAAAAGACTGTTTCAGATGTTCAGGATGCGCTGTATATAAATCTCTTCTGAATACATCCTGAGCAGGATCCTTTCTCTCCTTATCAGCCAAACTTTAAATGTTACTGGTTTATGGTTAACTGTTCTAGTAGGTTGTCTGCTAAAGAACCAAGGGGAAAACTGTTTTAGAAATAGTATGTATTTGAGCCAGTATTATGTTTTCATTAATATTATTATATTATTTTGGATGTCCCTAAATGGTATTAAAAATGGTATAAAATGTTGGACCAGATGTCCCTGAGGTCTCTTCCAACCTGGTATTCTATCATTCTATTCTATGATTCTGTTCCTAAGGGTGGTTCTTGGTGAATTGCATATAAGAACCAAATGCTATTCTGTGGATAACAATAGGGGACCACTACTTGGCGTCTTTGTATTAAAAGACTTTTTCTCCCCTCTTTGCTGTACTCACTTCTGTCTGGTGTTTGGAATTTTTAGTCAGGACGAATAAAGACCTAGTAAAGTGATTTTCTTGAAGTTTAAAAATTCACGGAGGAAGACTGATTAAATACTGTATACTGGAAAGGCAGAGAGCTATTTCAAATTTGATCTGATGGGAGGAGTATATCATTCCTTGCATGGAATATCAGATCATGTTTAAAGACGAACCCCACCAGAGCAGAGGAAATTGTCTTCCAAAAATTTTTAAACATGTTGTACGTATGTGTGTATGCACAACCTGGATAATAGCCATCATTTTGTGTGCTAATTAGTAAAGCTGTGATAATTCAGGAAGTTCTGTAATTTTAAAAATAATATATGTTCTCTTATATAAAACGTAGAAGAAATATTTGTAATATTTACAAGCTAAACTTTCTTGATCTTGATCTTTTCCTAATTTTCTATTTTATTATTTGTTATTGTGGGCCGATATACAGTCTGCTTCTGTTGTTGTGAAATAGTTATACAATACTTGCAAATGTAATGCATTGCAGTATTCCTGTTTGTGCTTTTGTGGGTGCTTTAGTCACAACTACATAATAACAATGTAACAATTATTTGTTTACTTCCATATTACTTTCCCATGTAATTTTTTACCAAAAATTGGTCTCATGATTCACTTCTCTACTGATTTAATTTCTGCCTCCCCCAATATATTATTTTGTCTCAGTTCACTATTAATGCGGTGTTAGCTCACTCCATGTACTTTCAAGGTAGAAACCGCTAGCTGTTTTCCTCCATCAAGTTTTTCCTCAGTCTTATCTAGCACTATTTCCCTTGTGCGTAAAACTTGACATCCATGCCCTGTTTTAAGGGATTTGGGGGAATTTTGTAGAATAATTTAGATACAGAACATAGTTTCACAAATTCATTGAAAATAAACTAGTCAGAGGCTGGAGAGTACAGTTGCTATCATTGGTTAAGGAAGAATGGCTTGACTGATCTATCCTGTGAGGTCATATATTTTGTTCTATTCAGGTGTTTCTACAGAGTCAAATTTTTAACATGTAGAGGTGAGATGGGAAACTTCACAAGGTAATAAATTCCCATGCTTGGTGAATAAGCAAAGCTGGTGGTTAATGCTGCAGCTGTTGCTGATTAAGGGTAATTGATAATTGCTTACTTTCTCCAAGGTTGAATTAAGTGGTTAGTAATAGGCAATTTAAAAAACATTTATCACTACTTCTGTTCATTTAAGTGAAAACCCTGTTGAGCACTAAGCAGTACGGGAAAATACAGCTAATTTTTTTTTTTTTTGAGACCTTTAAGGTCAAATACGTAATTGAAATATATTATGAGAACAAAATTGAGAATTCTGGCTGATGGGCAAGTTGGTGAATCTAGTTCTCACTCCACCTTCCCCTTTTCTGAAGAATTTCCTCTTGCCCTTTTTACCATCTTCAGGCTATATTAGCAAAACCTGCCTTCATCAGTGGTTTGTGCTAATATGACATACTGTTGAGCATCTGAGGTGCAAATATATGTTTTTGCTTCAAGGTGGCCATGTCTAGCAAGGGGTGCACAGCTGCAGGCAATAATTTCTTAAACCACAGGAATGAGTCTGTCAGCTCTTATATAAATAAAACACTCCTGTGATGATCAATGTAATTTTTCTGTGGCTGTGATAATTTGGACCTTTCAGTTTTTGTTCGAGATTAGCTTCATGGAGAAGCAGTCTTTCTCTGTGTTTTGACAAAACAACCCAGAACACTGTTGTCATTTTCCACTGAGCTGTTTTCTTTGAGACCACATCCCTTAGGCCAGTGTACCGTTGTAGTGTTACTGTTGTGATGATACTGCTTTCATTTCTATAGTTGAGGTTTCATTCTATCCTAAGATTTTGTTTGTCATAGTTTGGGAAATGTAGCTGGTGATAATGGCCTTAACTTGGAATACAGACAAAAGACTGCACTGGAACAATCAAAGAATGTTCCATATGTTCCTTAAGGTATGTTTGAACACCGATTCATTATTATATTATGTATGCCTTAATAGTTGACTTTTTTTACCTCATTTTTTTCCCATGTATGTCGATGAGTGAAACATTTAAATGTTGAGAATATAGTGGCCCTTTCTGAACCCACACTGTGAAAGTTGGAAAATTCTTCACAGTTGATGTTATGGCTTGGAAAAGGATGAATGTTCCAGTTCTTATAAATAAATAAAATAAATTTAAAAACCCTGTTCAGTTATCCAGCTATTATAGAATATTGGCATTTTCACTTTGTGAAGGAGTAGACCAACAAAGTGTAGTATTCATTTTACATGAGACACATGCAACAACTGAAGGAAATTTCAAAGGGATGGGTTCCTGTAATGATTTCATTAAGCTTTACAAAAGCGAGAGATGGAATCTTTCCTTTAGCCAGTGTATAGATTTCATAAGATGCATTCAGGAGATATGACCTGCAAGAAGCATGGCTAATGAAATGTAGTGGGAAAAGAAACCCTAACTTTCTTACCTTTATGCTGTTTGCTAAATGTAGTTGATAGAGTTTATTGCACTGAAATAGTGAGAAGTTCATGCTAAGGTAGCTGGATTTAGAATATCAGTAATTCAAGGCTCTTCTTTTTGCATATTTGGTTTAACAGTTATTTTGGGTTTGGTCAACATGTCAAAACAAGCCACCGGCTGAAAAAGCTATAATTGTCCTAGCTAGGGCATTATTAGTTACTGTACTAGAGGACTTGATTTTCAGCCTAGAAAAGAGAAGGCTCGGGGGTGGGGGGGGGATCTTATCACAATCTTCCAGTGCCTAAAAAGTTGTTAGAGAAGGTGGAGATACTCTTTTCACAAGAAAATATGTTGATGGGACAAGAGGCAACAGGCACAAGTTGTTTCAGAGGAAATTCTGTCCAGATATAACAGAAAAATTCTTCACTGTGAGAAGAATTAAACAGAGCTGTTAATTAAGAATTAAACAGAAGAATTGCCCAGAGCTTTCCCTCACTGGAAATAATCAAGACTTAGTTTGGTGGGGCTCTGAATAACCTGGTCTAAGGTCTTGCTTTCAACATAAGGTTGGACCAGATAATCTCCAGAAGTCACTTGGAACCTAGATTTTCTGTGATTCTAAAAGAAAGAGCAGAGTACACCTTAAAACTACTCTAGGATTTCAAGAACAAAAGAGGAAAGGAGTTTTTACAAGGCTCATTTTTTGTGTTGTATAACTTGTCAAACAGCCGATTTTATAAAAGTTATGAGGGTACATCAAACTTCAGAAAGAATACATGGTAGCTGTTATGCGTTTACAAGGTTTAGGGGCAATTCTAGTAACTTCATTCACTCATCTTCTGTTGGAGCAGCTGTGGCAGGATTGTTAGAAAAATTAAATTGAAACCGGTGTTGGTTACTGAAATCTTAAGTAGAGGCACATATATATATAAAAAATATATATATTTTTTAGACTCATTAAATTAAGTATTCAACTTTGGCTAGAGTTGGATGACTGTAATCTGGGCTTTGTTAAATTTTACTGGAATGTTTAAAAAAATTGCAGATTTCCAAACAGTTAAATTTTGCAACTTCTTCAAGATGTGCAAAAACTCAAAGAAGTGGCAATAATGCACTGCAAAGCTCACCTGTTTGGACAAGCTGCGGTAAATGTGCATAATCAGCTGGCTGATAAAGCTGCTAAGGAGGTGGCAGAACAAAGCATCCTTGCATTAGTACCAACCAAACAGATAGAACTACCCGTATCGGAACCAAATTATAGTAAAGCAGATAGATATCTAGCATTGCACCTGAAGGCAACAGTGAATGAAAGAGGTTGGTTAATAACCCCCAATAAGCAAGTTATAGTACCTCCACAGGTAATGATCAAGACAGTAAAGGAGAAACATAAACACATTGGGGAAGTGAGGCCATGATTGATCGCCTCTGCGATCAGGTTATTAGTGTAAGAATGACTAAAGTAATTAAATCTGTGACTGAAAGGTGTGTAACTTGACAGAAGAATAACCCGGTGAATTGGAATAGACCTCCTCCTGGAATACCTAAATGGGGAAAAGTACCAGGGGATTCCTGGCAAATTGATTTTTCAGAATTACCAAGGCAAAGTGGCTACAAATACTTGTTAGTCCCAGTGGATACCTTCTCAGGACAGCCAGAAGCTTTTCCTTGATGCACCAACAAGGTGAGGGAAGTGATTAAGATACTAGTGAAAGAAATAATTCCAAGGTTTGGGGTCCTTAGTGAAAAATATCAAATATACTTCACAAGCATTGTTGGCTATAGAAGAAGAATTAGGCCAGCTTAGAGAGACCACTTTGGAGAATAGGGCAGCAATTGACTATCTGTTGTTAAGACACAACCACAGATGTGAAGAATTTCAAGGAATGTGTTGTTTCAATTTAACTGATAATTCTGAAATCATTGAAGGGAAAATTAAACAGATACGTGATCTAGCCACAGGAATTAAAGAAAGGGAAGGACTTGATTGGACTAATGGACTTAATGCGCATGTGCTAGGGTGATGTGAATATTATAATGAGTTCTGGAAAATGTAATGACTATGCATATTCTGTATAGGATGTAAGTCTCTGTGAATCTTGCATTCAGTGGACATGTTGGGTGGAGAGATCCCCCATGTCCCCGGTGCTGAATTAGATAATGCCTGCAACTGCTTCATAAGTAGATACAAAAATCTATACTCTACTACATAATAATACAACATTATTCACTAGAGAGCCAATATTTCCTAGTCTCTGTGAATAAGTGTTTGGCTTCTGTAAATACAGACATATGTATAACATCTTATGTAACTGGATTTTTTCATTGTATGTACAAGTCATATTTTTGTTCTGTATATGATGGGGGAAGGAAAGGGAAGATCTCTTCAAACTTAACAACTAAATCTTAAGTTCTGTAGGATTTGATGACAGCATCACTTAGCTTCCTCTTTGGGGTGAACTTTTTGAGCCTTGATTATTTTGCATAAAGTTATAGAAAGCCATTAATAAAAAATGTGCACCCTTATTTAGCTGACAGCTGGCTTTAAAGCCAGAAGTCATTTGGTATCTAGAGTCCCTCATCTGTACTACAAAAGGATGTTTTAATGAAGATTAAGATAATACACGGGTGAAGGTTGTCTTGTGTCTGTTACTTTAGTAGCTCACCTACATTGTAGCAGAATCTTACTGCAGACTTGATTTTGAAGGGACTTTGTTCTTCATGAGACTAAGGGCTCATAAGACTGCGTGCATTGGTGTAGAGGCACTTCAGCTGGGCTGTTGGCTGTGCTGCCTTCTTAGGGGAACACCCCCTGGAGCGTCTCTCAGGTGTATCTCTGTGCACTGCTTCTACCCCGGGAGCTGCTGGCACATCACCATAAGACTTTGACTGTAGTGAAGGGTCACCAGCTTGGCTCAGGGAGCAAGGCTGAAGGCCCTTACTAGGACCCTGTCCCTCCAACCCTGGTGTGGTATTATTTCTACTGGATCTGTGTTTAACCCCCTCCCCCTTCGAGCCTAGTTTAAAGTCCTTTCAACAAGCCCTGCCAACTCACATGCCAGTATCTTTCTCCCCCTCTGAGACAGGTGTACTCCGTCTGTTGCTAGCAGACCTGGTGCCATATAAAGTTCTCCGAGATCAAAAAACCCAAAATTTCGTTGTTGGCACCAGTTTCTGAGCCACTTGTTAATTGTGTATGTCTTTTTATTTCTCTCAGTATTCCCACCTGCAACTAAGGGTATTGACGAAAAAATTATCTGTGCCCCTGATCCCTCAACCAGTTTCTCCAACGTCTTAAAGTCCTTTTTGATTGTTTTTAAGTTTCTGGTATTGACCTCATCACTTCCCACCTGCATAATTACTACGGGATAGTAGTCAGAGGGCTGTACCAGACTAGGCAGCCTTCTGGTAACATCTCTGACCC
>JAHSPS010061614.1:0-11061 GCA_033628365.1 Calidris temminckii | reverse complement strand
ATCCGTGTGTTCCTGACTCCAGAGCTGGAACCCAGTTCCCATCCGTCGCTGAGTCCAGTCTGGGACTTCCCCAGTGCCTGCTGGTGACGGGACTGTCATCCTGGGAGCTTGATATGTTTTTGCATATATTGTATCTATTTCATTATTTTCTTCTTTTTGATCTTAATATTAATTCTTCATTAAAGTAGTTTAGTTCATTCTAAACTCATAAATCTCCTTATCTCTTCCTGTCCTCTCTTTTTTTTTTGATGGGGGGGAGGGCTATCTGTCAGTCTGGTTTTGGTAAATTTGGCCAAAACCACAACAACGATCATCTAGTCCAACCATCAACATAACTCTGATAAAAAAACATCACTAAAACATGTCACCAAGCACTATGTCAACACGTCTTTTGAATACCTCCAGGGATGGTGCCTCAACCACTTCCCTGGGCAGCCCATTCCAAGGCTTAATAACCCTTTCAGTGTAAAAATTTTTTCCTAATATCAAATCTGAATCTCCCCTGGCGCAACTTGAGGCTATTTCCTCTTGTCCTATCGCCTGTGACTTGGGAGAAGAGACCGACCCCTCCTCTCTACAACCTCCTTTCAGGTAGTTGTAGAGAGCAAGAAGGTCCCCACTCAGCCTCCTTTTCTCCAGGCTGAACCACCCCAGCTCCCTCAGCCTCTCCTCATAAGACTTGTGCTCCAGACCCCTCACCAGCTTCATTGCCCTTCTCTGGACCCACTCCAGCACCTCGATGTCTTTTTTGTGGTAAGGGGCCCAAAACTGGACACAGTACTCGAGGTGAGGCCTCACCAGTTCCGAGTACAGGGGGACGATCACCTCCCAAGTCCTACTCACCACACTGTTCCTGATACAGGCCAGGATGCTGTTGGCCTTCTTGGCCACCTGGGCACACTGCTGGCTCATGTTCAGCCGACAGTCGACCAACACCCCCAGGTCCTTTTCTGTTGGGGAGCTCTCCATCCTCTCTTCCCCATGCCTGTAGCACTGCAGGGGGTTGTTGTGACCCAAGTGCAGGACCCAGCACTTGACCTTGTTGAACCTCATCCAATTGGCCTCAGCCCGTCGATTCAGCCTGTCCAGATCCCTCTGCAAAGCCTTTCTACGCTGAAACAGGTCGACACTTCCACCCAACTTGGTGTCATCTGCAAACTTACTGAGGGTGCACTCAGTCCACCCAGCTTCACCAGAGACTTTGTACAGTATGCATTTTAAAGGAATTGTTTTGACTGTCCCAGTCGATAATTAATTGAATCATAGATTTGACAAGCTTGAGGGATGAGACTGGATTCCAACAGATCTCTTTTCTGTCATTTCATCATTAAACGGAACTGCAGCTGTTTTTTTTTACAGATTACCCAATCCTAGTTTCCTAAGTGCAATCCTAGTTTCCAATTCAATTTTCTAAAGGATGTAGGAGTACAAAGAGCACCGGCACTATAAGACATTTAGAAGTATGAGGCATGTTAAACCAAGAGGAGAAAGCTGACCAATCTCCATAGATTTAATCTACACGTTGCAGAGTTATATTATTTTCTCCTACGATCTTATTCTTAAATTGCAGCTCCTAGAACATGAAAAAAAATCTTAGAAATCTCACACTACTAAGCAGTAGAACCTTCTCACAAGTAAAGGATGCATTCAGTTGTGTCACGGTTTGGGACGAGTTGA
The DNA here is from genome assembly GCA_033628365.1 of Calidris temminckii. Taxonomy (NCBI): domain Eukaryota; kingdom Metazoa; phylum Chordata; class Aves; order Charadriiformes; family Scolopacidae; genus Calidris; species Calidris temminckii. Next base: position 9,384 of record JAHSPS010061614.1, on the reverse strand, counting down.
CAAATGACAAGATAACAGATGCTCTCCCCTACCTCTCACTCCAAGAAGAGGAAGAAAAGAGATAAAGACAGTTATGAGCTTAGAAGAAACTAAACTACTTTAATAAAATATTAATAATAATAATAAAATAATCATGACATTGATATAATATATACAAATATATACAAAACCATATCAAGTACCCAGGGAGATATCACTGGCAGGCACTAGGAAAGTTCCAGACTGGACTCAGCGACAGATGGGAACTGAATTCTGGAACACACGGATCGGGATCGAAGGTAGACAAACTGACAGGGTCTTCCTCGTGCATCAGTCATCCATTCAATGCCACATTCTCTTGCCCAGCTACTTATAAGATTATTTTTGAAATGAGTCCCATTGTCTGACTCAATTCTTTCTGGAGTACCATGTTTCCACAAGACTTGCTTTTCAAGGCCCAGGATGGTATCCCGGGCAGTGGCACGGGGCACAGCATAGGTTTGCAACCATCCGGTGCTTCCTTCCACCATTGTAAGCACATACCGCTTACCCTGGCGGGTTTGAGGGAGTGTGATGTAGTCAATTTGCCAGGCCTCCCCATACTTGTATTTCAACCACCGGCCTCCATGCCACAAAGGTTTTAACCTTTTAGCTTGCTTGATTTCGGCGCATGTTTCACAGTCATGGATAACCTGCGCAATAGCGTTCATGGTTAAATCCACCCCTCGGTCACTGGCCCATTTATATGTTGCATCCCTTCCTTGATGACCTGAAGAGTCATGGGCCCACCAAGCTAAAAACAGTTCACCTTTATTTTCCCAGTCCAAATCTGTCTGGAAAATCTTAGCAGCCTGATCCACTTGCTGATTATTTCCATATTCCTCTGTGGCCTGACGCATGGGTCCGTGGGCATCTACAAGGTGTACCTTTATGACTAGTTTCCCTAGCCAGTCAGCAATATTTTGCCACAGTTCAGCAGACCAGATGGGTTTACCTCTGTGCTGCCAGTTGCTCTGCTTCCACTGCTTTAATCACCCTCACCAGAGCTTTTGCCACTGTCCATGAGATAGTATAGACATAGAGTAATGGCCACTTTTCTTGTTCAATGTCTAAGGCCAGCTGGATGGCTTTTGCCTCTGCAAATTGACTCATCACCTTCTCCTTCAGCAGCTTCTGTGACTCGTGTAGGACTCCACACAGCAGCTTTCCACTTTCGATGCTTTCCTACATTACAACAATACCCATCAGTGAACAGAGCATATTGTTTCTCATTACCTGAGAGTTCATTATATGGTGAGGCTTCCTCAGCATGAGTCACTGGTGGCATTCCAGAGTCTTTACCTTCCGGCCAGTTTGTAATCACTTCTACCATTCCTGGATAATTTGGGTTTCCTATTTGAGCCCACTGTGTGATTAAGGCAACCTACGTAACTTCAGGTACCAATTGGTGGCATGATGAGTAGAAGGACCTTCACCCTTGAACATCCAGCCCAGTACTGGCAATCGGGGCGCCAGGAGGAGCTGTGCTTCAGCACCAATTACCTCTGAAGCAGCTCTAACTCCTTCATATGCTGCCAAGATTTCTTTCTCAGTTGGGGTATGGTTGGCCTCGGAGCCTTTATAGCCTCCACTCCAGAATCCCAGGGGTCGACCACAAGTCTCCCCTGGTGCTTTCTGCCATAGGCTCCAGGTAGGGCCATTGTCTCCAGCTGCAGTGTACAGCACATTTTTAATGTCCCATCCTGTTTGGACTGGCCCAAGGGCTACTGCATGCACAATCTCTTGTTTAATTTGCTTGAAGGCCTGTCATTGCTCAGGGCAAAATTCATTTTTCTTTCGAGTCATTTCATAGAGAGGTCTCACAATCTGACTATAACCTGGAAGATGCATTCTCCAGAAACCCACAACACCTAAAAAGGCTTGTGTTTCTTTTTTGTTAGTAGGTGGGGACATAGCTGTTATTTTCTTCATCACATCCTTTGACATCTGGCGATGACCATCTTGCCACTTAATTCCCAAGAACTGGATCTCTCGTGCAGGTCCCTTGACCTTACCTCTTTTTACAGCAAAACCTGCTTTCAGAAGAATCTCGATTATTTTCTTACCTTTCTTGAAAACCTCTTCTGCTCTATTACCCCACACAGTGATGTCATCAATGTATTGCAGGTGGATCAGTCCATGGCAAAGAGTAGGGCTGTGTTTCCACCCCTGGGGCAGTCCATTCCAAGTGTACTGGACACCCCTCCAGGTGAAAGCAAACTGTGGCCTGCACTCTGCTGCTAAAGGAATAGAGAAAAAGGCATTAGCCATGTCAGTTGTAGCATACCACTTGGCTGCCTTTGACTCCAGTTCATATTGCAGTTCTAGCATGTCTGGCACAGCAGCACTCAGTGGGGGTGTGACTTCATTCAGGCCACAATAGTCTACTGTTAGCCACCAGTCACCATCAGACTTTGCACTGCTCATATCAGGCTGTTAAAGGGTGAGCGAGTCTTGCTGATCACTCCTTGGGTCTCCAGCCGATGAATCAGGTTGTGGATGGGAATCAGAGAGTCTCAGTTAGTGCGATACTGTCAACGATGCACTGTGGAAGTAGCAAGTGGTACCTGCTGTTCCTTAACTTTCAGCAGTCCAACCACAGAAGGGTCACCTGAAAGGCCAGGTAAGGCAGACAGCTGTGTGATACCCTCAGTCTCTACAGCTGCTATACCAAAAGCCCACCGATACCCTTTCGGGTCTTTGAAATACCTTCTTCTTGAGGTAGTCTATGCCAAGGATGCACGGAGCATCTGGACCAGTCACAATGGGGTGCTCCTCCCCACAGGTGCAACCCCTCCATGGGGTAAACAATCAAGTCAGCTGACCCTGGTTGCCACAGCAACAAGTATAAGCAAGAGCCTCTCTCACTGAATAGAAAGTTGGCTCTGCTCCACCCAAAACCAGGACAGATTTTTAAAGCTTTTCCTAGGACACCTTTCTGACTACAATAGTCAGTGAAGCTTTATTGAAAATAACATTTTGCTTTTCTTGTTTATGCAGAATTGTTTTGGTGTGTTAGTTTTTCTGTTAATTGCTTGTGGTTTGTTTTTTTTTTTTTACATGTTGCTTATAACATGTTAACTTGGAAAATTATACTGAAATTGGCAGATTGAATCATTATTTTTGTAAGTAGCTTTAGCATAGTAGTAACTTGTTTTTTATTAAAGAGATAACATTTTGTTGTTGTTCTTTTGTTTTTATTTAAATATTGATTTTGGTTAGTTAAGTCTATGTTTTAGTTTGGTGGTCTTGTTTTTTAATCACAAAAAATGATATTTATACCTGATTTATATAACTATTTATATTGGTAAACAAGCAGTTACATTCTTAAATTTTATTATGTTGTTGTGAATTAATTTTTTTTTTCTTTTCTGTCGCCTTTGGGGGAAGAACTCCATTTTAGAAGTTATTAAATAATGAACTGAAGTGATATTGCATTTATTATTGTATGTTAAGGGGGTTATTGGTATGTATGTATTTTGCTTTATATGTGTATTTTAACTGTTAGTGAATGGAACATAGTGTTGCTGGTGAAGATGTTCTTCAGAGCTGTAAAATTTATACATGTTTTCTTGAACCAATTTTTATCTATCAACATATGGAAGAAGAAAATCAGTTTTCTTGCTTTTTCACTTTCTAATTGTTTTTCTATTTTATATGCCTTAATTGTTTAACTGCAATGTTCTGAAAAAATTTACTTAAAGCAGTAAAATTGACTGTTGTCAGAGGGGAATTTAACACTGTATTATACTTTGTTTGGGGGAGAAAGCAAAGGATCTGACCAGGTTGGTGGGTTATTTTTCTTAAAAAAAGTTAGGTATTAAGCATAGAATTGTCCAGATTGGAAGGGACCTTTTAAGATCATCTAGTCCAACCATCAACCTAATTCTGATTTAAAAAAAACAAACAAACAAAAAACCAAAAACCCACAAAAAAACAACCAACAGAAAAAACCCACTCACTAAACCATGTCACTAAGCACTATGTCAACCCGTCTTCTGAATACCTCCAGGGATGGCGCCTCAACCACTTCCCCGGGCAGCCTGTTCCAAGGCTTAATAACCTTTTCAGTGGAAAAATTTTTCCTAATATCCAATCTGAACCTCCCCTGGCGCAACTTGAGCATGTTATTAATACTATAGTTTTAGTTAATTAAGGTTAATTTAGGTTATAGGTAACTTAAGACCTAACATAGCTTTGTAATTAAAATCCTAAATAGTTTTTGTTTAATAGCTAGGTATTTTTTTAATTTGCATGTTCTTAGAGAAGATTCTTCATCCCTTAAAATTTTCCTTGGTTCTAATAACAAGTAGTTTTTTTCCAATTTTTATTGTTAGATGTTTATGGTAAATGAAGTAAGTCAAAATACTGATTACATTTTATTCTGTCCTAGGTGATTTGCAAGTCAGATGCTCCTACAGGGGATGTTCTGCTTGATGAAGCTCTGAAACATATAAAAGAGACCCAATCTGCTGAAACGGTACAAAATTGGATTGAACTGCTTAGTGGTAAGCCTTGTACATAACGTATTTGATTTCCTTCCCCCCCTCCCCCCCCCAATAAAGCTTATTATCTGGCATCACTAGAGATTATAGTGTAAGATTTTTGGGGAGGTAGTATGCAAAAAAGTTAATTAGTCTGCTATCTAGAGTAGTTTCTAGTTGATTGTAGCTTTTAATCAAATATAAGTAATTGTTACTTTTGATTTAACTTGGTACAGAAAGGATCTAGATGGAAGTGTCAGAGGAGATATCTACTCTGTGGAAGAGGTGTCTTCCATTGACTCTGAGGTAAATCAGGACTGCACCCTAGAAACATAAGCTACCTTTCTCTGTAATTGGAAATGAGGGTTAGTGGAAGTTTGGAGTATAGCCATATGGATTCAGTTTTCAGATCTTTTAATAAACAAAGGAAATAAGGAGCTCACTGTTCAGATGTAAAAATTATGGGTAATTTGGCCATTAATCATAAAGAAATGATAAAGAGCCAGGATTTCTTTCTATTTTTTCCATTAACTGAAGAAATGTATTTTCAAATATTAGATACTTTGCTTGGGACAACTAGAAGTATTCAAGATGAGTACTTTTGCACACAGCTCTTCCTGTAAAACTAATAAATTGTTGCTCAAAAAATACAATGTTACTTAAATTCTGACTTTACAATTGTAATTAACACTTTTCATATACCTCGCCAACATTTGTTATCTCAGGCTGCATAAATTAAACTGAAATTAACAATGACCATCTTCTAACATGTAGTGCTTTTATTGGTTTTTTGTGGTTTTGTTTTGGTTTTTTGGTTTTCTGTTTTTGTGTTTTTCTGTAGCCAGAACTCATAACTTATGGTTTGTCTGTTTTTTACAAAACATACAAGATGTAGCTTCCCTGCAGTAGATCAGAGCTATACTTAGCTGTGCAAACAGTGCAGGAAAAAAAAAACCCTGTTCTGTCAACAATATGACTTTGGGAGGTGTAGGGGTTAATGAGACTTGAAATTGTCTATCTAAATCTGTTATTTGTAACAACAGATAAGTAAGAGTTTCCAAAATGAACAAAACTTCTCCAGCTTTCTCTGTCATCTTGTTTTTGTTACATTCTTCCCATTTGTCCTGTCCCACTTGAAGCAGCCTTCCTTGCATACTCGCATATAGTTCATACTTGGTGCCCTTGCCCTCTGTTCTTGCTCCTTGACTATCAGGTAGAGCAGGGAGAGAGAACAAAGCATCGCCTGTCATTAGGGGGCATGGCTGCTGCATAGCCTTGCAGTTTAGTTCTTGCTCAGCTCTCCTTCACTTCTACAGCCTGCAAAAGCAATTATTTTTTTTTTGTCCCGAATACATAATTTGTGCTGATGTTTCATCTTCTCTCACAGCATGGAGCACATCAAGTTAGTACTGATTCAAAAGAGGTCAACTAATGAATGAACAACGTTGCAGGTTTTCCTTGAGCTAGGCTAAGGTTTTCCTGACCCTGCTAAGCTTTGGCTCTGGGAAGACAGTTATCGTCAGTGCTGTGGCTGAGACTTAGATCAATAATTTTTACTTATACATGGGTATTTAATTAATAGTTCTTGGATGGTATTAGGGTTCTTTGTGTTTCCCATGGTTTAGAGAACTGTCCTTTGAAGAAAAATATTTTGGTGTTTTGTTTCTGATAAACTCTCTTATAATTTTGCTTTAGGGCTTAATCCTGGAAAATAGCTACTCTATCCATAATTATCAGTGATGTGAAGAATGCTGCTTGAAGTTAGTGTTCAAAGCCATCATGGAAATATTTATAAGGACGTTTAAGGTGATGTTGGCCAGGCTGATCTTTTTTATAAGATAGCCTCTAAGGGAAACAAGTATAGGGAATACAGAAGTTTGGATCAAAATGCCAGGTCTTCCTGTAGATGTAACAAACGGAAATCTGTCTGAACAAGCAAGTGCCTGTGTAATTGAGGAGATTGCTCACAAGGTGTCACCACAGTACTGATATTTTTTTTTTTTTTTATTAACATATAGCCACATCCACCTAGTTATCCACACATTCATCCCTGTGAAATGCTGCAAGGAGATGACTTTTTGTTGTTGTGTGGGATAGCTTTATTTATGGTCAAGCTGGGGAATCACATTAAATGAGCATGTTATTCCTACAGGGACTTGTGGAACTTTCTATGCGGTTGGTGTCACCTCATTTGTTTACTTGGAATCACTGTAATAGTACAACTTAAACTTTGCCTCATTCTTGCTTGGTTTTTTTAGGTGAAACATGGAACCCATTGAAGTTGCACTACCAATTGCGAAATGTCCGTGAACGGCTAGCTAAAAATCTCGTGGAAAAAGGTGTACTGACAACAGAGAAACAGAACTTCCTTCTTTTTGACATGACTACGCACCCTCTCACCAACAACAATATCAAACAGCGCCTCATCAAGAAGGTTCAAGAAGCAGTTCTTGACAAATGGGTGAATGACCCTCACCGCATGGACAAGCGCTTGCTGGCACTTGTTTATTTAGCCCATGCTTCAGATGTTCTGGAGAACGCTTTTGCCCCACTGTTGGATGAGCAGTATGATTTAGCCACAAAGAGAGTGCGGCAGCTTCTGGATTTAGACCCTGAGGTTGAATGTATGAAAGCCAACACAAATGAGATTCTGTGGGCAGTTGTAGCAGCTTTTACAAAATAACTGCACTCAGACTGAAGTGTTCTCTCTTCTTTCATGTAAACCAGTTGTTTCTCTTCTATTGACTACTCATGTTTTCTGTTATTTGTACCTTCTCACATGATGAATCAGCTCATGTTTAATGGGAATTGTAAGTGGTGTATTCCCTTCTTCTCTGTGTATTTGTATACAGGATTCTGCTGGTACAAGAGACCTTCCTGTTTAAAACCAACAGAAAAAGGTTTTACTGCCATATTGGCATTCTATTTCCTATTCAGTTTGAGTTATCTGAAATACTTTGTTTAATCTATTTTTCATCTTACTGTTATTGAAGTGGTTTAATGTGGAAAGTACCTCAAGGAGGAAATGTGCATGCAGTTGGACCACTAGTCTCAGCTGACACAGATGTGTGCATGCATCTACTTCTGCAGTACAATTCAAACAAAGGCCTTTTAAAATCACCAAAGCTCCATGTTGAAGTGTCTGTCAGGACATTTTATACACAGATGTTGTTTCAATTATATCTAACAAAATTACTTTAAAAGCAGAAATGCCATTAAGCAGCTTTGTCTTCATCTTTTCATTAGAACGATAGCTGAGTTGTAAGGCTAGTGTAGAAAGGTTCAGTTGTTTAATAAACCATTTCTGGGATGGGATACATTCCATTATATTGTGTATATATAGTTCAAAGTGTATATTAACTGCCGCATCTTAGTATTTTGCAACATCTGCTGAGTTGTACGCCTAGTGCCCCTTATTTGCTATCTGCCATTGCCATTTGATGGAAAGAAAGGCCTCCTATAAAGAGCATGTATGTGAAAGCTGTGTCTACAGTGTTTGTCATCCAGGAATTCTCAGTCTATGTATTTGATAATTAGTGTATACAAAGAGACCAGTTTCTAACATCGTTTGTATACACACCCCCATAGAAGAGGCTTGTGATCAGTACAATTCTTGAGTGCAGTTTTTAATTTTGTTTGTACACAAATTAATGTGTGTCTCTTAAACCTCATAATCTATTTTATACTTTAAAAACAAAAAGTCAGTCCTAGCAGGTATTGCATGTAAATGGTTAGCAAATAGTGACTGCAGTTCAGATGATTAAAATTCCTGTAATGGGATGCTCTGCTATATTTTAATTTTTTTATATATGATTATGCTGATTAGCAGACTATTGTAAAAAAAATATAAAAATTTGGGTTTTTTAAATTTATTGCCACTGCTTATCTCCCATTGGTTTCACAGTGTAAATATTATGCATTGAACAAATTAAGCATTGATTTATTTTTAAATTTTTTTTCCTCATATCAATGAAGATTTATAGTGGGGCTTACAGGTGTTTAGAAACTTTTTTTTTGTTATTATTCAGAGCAAGAACACTAAATGGTATATAACTGTAGAGTTGAAATTTAAGGGATCCCTTAATATGTGTACTAGCTTTTTACCTACAGTAAATAAAATATGATCTTAAAAGTGCCTGAAACAGAGCAAGCATGTAAATTATTTTTTTTTTGCTAATTAGAAAGGTTTTATTGCTTAACTGAAAGCTTTAGCTAATATCCTTCTTATTAGAAAGGGAGAGTTTATATTAAGTAGATGAAACTGACCTAATCAGCAGTGTCACTCAGATCTGCAGGATTCATGGCTGAGACAAACTGAGTTAGCTTATGATTGTGCAGCTGTGCCTGCCATGGGTAGACCTCTTCTATCTTGAGCACAACTCTACAGCTTCATCTGTGACTGGACTTATAATTTTGCACTTCATTTTAAATCATTTAGGTGTTAAGAAGTTGACTTCAAAATACAACTTAAATTCATCATACCTATATAACCTTTTTTAATGAAGATTTTTAAAATACGGTCCTTAACATTTAGTGGCACACTGTTGTTTCCTAGAATCATAGAATGGTTAGAGTTGGAAGGGACTTTAAAGATCATTGAGTTCCAACCCCCCTGCCATGGGCAGGAACACCTCCCACCAGACCAGGTTGCTCAAAGCCCCATCCAGCCTGGCCTTGAACCCTTCCAGGGATGGGGCATCCACAACTTCTCTGGGCAACCTGTTCCAGTGCCTCACCACCCTCACAGTGAAGAATTTCTTCCTGATATCTAATCTAAATCTCCCCTCTTTCAGTTTAAAACCATTGGCCCTCATCCTATCACTACACTTCCTAATAAAGAGTCCCTCTCCAGCTCTCCTGTAGGCCCCCTTTAGATATTGGT
>JAHSPS010061590.1:0-15396 GCA_033628365.1 Calidris temminckii | reverse complement strand
AAATTACTGAACAGAAAATTAGTTCTGTTTTACCTCAAACCAGGACAACCACTTATCCAGTTATCCTGTGTGCATCACAAACCATATTTTTGATGCTTCAATTTTTCATATCCCTGCTGGCAGGCAGTTATTTTGACCCTTCCCCTTCACCCCACCCAGTGCTGGGAGTAGGTCCAAGCACGCCAGATCCAGACCTTGGCTCCATTGCTTCTCAGAAGAAATCAGCCAAATCCAGAGCTCTGTTCTCTCCATGCACATCAACAGGCAGGGGCTGAACTGAGATATCCGGATATGAATGTGACCGTTTCACAAACAGCCCTGCAAACTAGCAGGGTATGGTGGGTCCAGCACCTGAAAGTGGGAGAATGCCAAGGAAAAAAGCTTTCTTCTGATGTTTTCTGTAAGGTGGTATTCTGTGTTGTGTGTCTTCAGATCTGGGGTTTGAGGGGATAATATTTGTAATCTGATGATGAAAGATAAATAATAATAAAAAACTGTAATGGACCATTGTTGCATGGGAGCATTTCCCCAGGTCTAAATTTTTTTTTAAAGCCTAAGTAAGTCTGCAATAATGAAAATTAGATCATTAAAAAATGGCTTAAAAACCAGACAGGGATCTGCACAAACCTTTGGCCACTAGACCCTTTCTCTGCATGACCCCACCAGTTAGCAGGCAGGGCTGAAGCAAGATTGTTACAGCCCAATATTAAATGAAAAAAGAGACAGACTCTGGTTGCACTAGGATGCACTTTGAAAAGGGAGAATGTATAAAAGGTATTCTTTGGCAGATCTCATTTAAACGAGCTTCAATGGAAATTTAAAGAATTCATTGCATGTCAATAGCAGAAATATGAGTGTTGTATTTGGTTGTACACGTCATTATATTTCTATTTCTAACACTTCATTGCTTCTCAGACAAAGCATTAGCATTTCTTTCATTTCTGTAATAACAAAACATGATATTTATCACTAAGAGGTAGAGACTAGAGACAGAAAGTGGGGAGCTTTTGTCCAGGGGGACAAGACAAGCGCTCTGTATGAGCATTACTTAATGTGGAGCCATAAAGCATGCAATGCTATTTTAAGTTTTATGCGTTTAATTTCCTTTTCTTTAACCAGTAGCCTAACACAGCAGTGCTCAGACTGCAGTCTATGGACCAACAGTGGTTTGCGGGGCTCTCCCAGGTGGTCTGGGGAATTAAATGTTTTTGGAGCTATGCCATACCTGACAGATCTTGGGGAAGGGAACTGAATGCTCAAGAAGGCAATTTTTTTCTTTTCACATAAATGGTCTCCAAAGCAAAAAAAATGGGAAGCCATTTGGTTGAGGAGCCCTTTTACTTTAAATTTTGTGGGAAAGAAATGCTAATGTTTGAGTTTTGGACACTGGCTTACATTCTCAGTGTCTATAGCAGTCAGAAAGCTTTAAGTCTTTAAACTAAATTTGAAGGGGGAAGGGGATGAAACCAGGCTCACTAGATATAAGCCTGGGGATGGTGTGCCAATGTTTGTGGGACAGTACGCTAGTGAGGTCCTTCGGTCTGTTGTCTCAGTGAAGGTAAGGCATGGAGATCCATGTGGAAGCAAAGATGCAAGGGTTATTGATGGGTTAGAAACTATGGCAGAGCCTGGAAATGGTCAGGTAGGAATTAAAGCTTCTTCAGCAAAAAGGTGGCAGGACCATTAGCCCAACTGAAGTGCATCTACACGAATACATGCAGCATGGGCAACAAACAGAAGGAGCTGGAAGCCATTGTGCAGCAGGAAAACTGTGATGTAGTTGCCATCATGGAAACGTGGTGGGATGACTCGCACAACTGGAGTGCTGCAATGGATGGCTATAAACTCCGCAGAAGGGATAGGCAAGGAAGGAGAGGCAGTGGAGTGGCCCTGTATGTTAGGGAGTGTTATGAATGTCTAGAACTTAATGAGTGACAAGAGGGTTTAGTGTTTATGGTTAAGAATCTAGGGGAGGGCCAATAAGGCAGATATCATGGTGGGAGTCTGTTATAGACCGCTAAACCAAGATGAAGAGAAAGATAACAAATTTCACGATCGGTAGCCCTTGTCCTCATGGGGAACTTCAACTTGCCAGATGTCTGCTGGAAATACAATACAGCGGAGAGGAAACAGTCTAGGAGATTCCTGGAGTGTGTTGAGGGTAACATCCTGACACAGCTGGTGAGGGAGCTGATGAGGGAATGTGCCCTGCTAGACCTGTTGTTCACGAACAGAGAAGGACTTGTGGGGGATGTGACAGTTGGAGAACATCTTGGGCATAGCGATCATCAAATGAGAGAGAGTTTTTGATTCTTGGAGAAGTAAGGAGGGGGGTTATTAGATCTGCCACCTTGGACTTCAGAAGAGCAGACTTCGACCTGTTTAGGAGCCTGGCTGACAGAGTCCCTTGGGAGGCAGTCCTGAAGGGCAAAGGAGTCCAGGAAGGATGGGAATTCTTCAAGAAGGAAGTCTGAAAGGCAAAGGAGCAGGCTGTCCCCATGTGCTGAAAAATGAACTGTCAGGGAACAAGACCGACCTGGCTGAACAGAGAGCTAGCTATGGTCGCAACTCAGGAAGAAAAGGAGAGTTTATGGCCTATGGAAGAAATGGCAGGCCACTCAGGAAGACTACAGAGATGTTGTGAGGCATTGCAGGGAGAAAATTAGAAGGGTCAAAGACCAACTAGAACTTAACCTGGCTTCTGGACAATAAAAAATGTTTCTATAAATACATTAATAAAAAAGGAGGGCTAAGGAGAATCTCCATCCTTTACTAGATGGAGGGGAGGGAAACATAGTGACCAAGGATGAGGAAAAGGCTGAGGTACTTAATGCCTTTGCCTCAGTCTCTAGTAGTATGACCAGTTGTTCTCCGGACCCCTGAGCTAGAAGACGAGGACAGAGCAGAATGAAAGACCCATAATCCAAGGGGAAATGGTGAGTGACCTGCTACAGCACTTAGATGCACACAAGTCTATGGGGCCAGATGGGATCCACCCAAGGGTACTGAGGGAACTGGCGGAAGTGCTCACCAAGCCACTTTCCATCATTTATAAACAGTCCTGGCTAACCAGGGAGGTCCGAGTTGACTGGAGATTAGCAAATGTGATGCCTGTCTACAAGAAGGGCCACAAGGAGAATCTGGGTAATTATAGGCCTGTCAGTCTGATCTTGGTGCCAGGGAAGGTTATGGAGCAGATCATCTGGAGTGCCATCACGCAGCACATGCAGGAGAACCAAGTAATCAGGCTCAGTCAGCCTGGGTTTATGAAAGGCAGGTCCTCCTTGACTAACCTGTTCTCCTTCTATGTCAAGGTGACCCACTTAGTGGATAAGGGAAAGGCTGTGGATGTTGTTTACATGGACTTTAGTAAAGCCTTTGACACTGTTTCCCACAGCATTCTCCTGGAGTAACTGGCTGCTCATGGCTTGGATGAGCATAAGCTTTGCTGGGTAAATAATTGGCTGGATGTCCAGGCCCAGAGAGTGGTGGTGAATGGAGTTAAATTCAGTTGGCAGCTGGTCACGAGTGGTGTTCCCCAGGCCTCAGTATTGGGGACGGTTCTCTTTAGCATCTTTATCAATGATCTGGATGAGGGGATCGAGTGCACCCTCAGTAAGTTTGCAGACGACACCAAGTTGGGTGGAAGTGTCAACCTGCTGGAGGGTAGAAAGGCTTTGCAGAGGGATCTGGACAGGCTGGATCGATGGGCTGAGACCAATGGGATGAGGTTCAACAAGGCCAGGTGCCGGGTCCTGCACTTGGGTCACAACAACCCCATGCAGTGCTACAGGCTCGGGGCAGAGTGGCTGGAGAGCTGCCTGGCAGAAAAGGACCTGGGGGTGTTGGTCGGACTGTCAACTGAACATGAGCCAGCAGTGTGCCCAGGTGGCCAAGAAGGCCAACAGTATCTTGGCCTGTATCAGGAACAGTGTGGTGAGTAGGACTTGGGAGATGATCATCCCCCTGTACTCGGCACTGGTGAGGCCCCACCTCGAGTACTGTGTCCAGTATTTAATGCTATTTTGGCCTTTTGTGTTATGTGGGGTTTGACAGGAGGACTAAGGCTTCCTTCTCTTATTTAGGGTTTAACTCTGCAAATGTCTTTAGTAGCCACAGGTCATATTTATATTGCTGGTATATCTCGCCTAGAAACATTCACTGAAATTCTACTTTCACAAAAAAAAATTTTTAGTTACATTGTATCAAGTCTTCAGAACATTTTTTCCCTTCAAAGTATGGGCATGGGCAACAAACAGGAGGAGCTGGAGGCCATCATGCAGCAAGAAAACTAGGATCTAGTTACCATCACAGAAACGTGGTGGGAGGACTCGCATAACTGGAGTGCTGTGATCGATGGCTACCAACTTTTCAGAAGGGACAGGCAAGGAAAGAGAGGTGGTGGGGTGGCCCTTTATGTTAAGAACAGTATTATATGCCTAGAACTCAGCAATATGCACGATGACAGTGTTGAGTGCCTATGGATAAGAATCAAGGGGAAGACCAGTAAGGCAGACATTGTGGTGGGAGTTTGTTATAGACCCCCAAACCAGGCTGATGAAGTATTCTATAGGCAGCTGACAGAGGCCTCATGATCACTCTCCCTTGTACTCATGGGGGACTTCAACTTCCCTGATATCTGCTGGCAATATAACACAGCAGAGAGGCAACAGTCCTGGAGGGAGATTCTTGGAGTGCGTGGAAGACAACTTCCTAATGCAGCTGTTGAGGGAACCGACTAGAGAAGGTGCCCTACTGGACCTGCTGATAGTTAACTCAGAAGGTCTTGTGGGGGATGTAAACGTTGGAGGCCATCTCGGACAGAGTGATCACGAAATGATAAAATTTTCAATTCTTGCTGAAGCAAGGTGGGGGGCCAGCAAGACTGCCACCTTGGACTTCCAAAGGGCAGGCTTTGGCCTCTTCCGGAGCATGGTTGAGGGTGTCCCTTGGGAGACAGTCCTTAAGGGCAAGGGTGCCCAGGAAGGCTGGTCGTACTTCAAGGAGGCACTCTTAAAGGCGCAGGAAAGAGCCAATATCCAAGTCCCAAAAATCAAGCAGGAAGGGAAGAAGACCAGCCTGGCTAAATAGAGAGCTTCGGCTGGAAGGTTTATAATCTTTGGAAAAGGGGCCTGGCAGGCAAGGAGAAATACCAGGAAGCGGTGAGGATATGCAGGGGGAAAATTAGAAGGGCCAAGGCTCAAGCTGAGCTCATCTTGGCCACTAAAGTTAACAATAACAAAAAGGGGGTTTTTTGGTATGTAAACAGTAAGAGAAAGATTAGGGATAATGTGGGCCCACTGATGGATGAGGTGGGCAACCTAGTGGTGGAAGACACGGAGAAGGCAGAGTTGCTGAATGCCTTCTTTTCTTCAGTCTTCACTGTTAGGACTGCCCCTCATGAATCTCTGGCCTTGGAGGCAAGGGGGACGGTATGGAGAGAGGAAATTTTTCTTCTAGTAGAGGAGGACGAGGTTCGGGACCACTTGGCCAAACTGGACATTCATAAATCCATGGGCCCTGATGGGATGCACCCGCGAGCGCTGAGAAAGCTGGCAGATGTTATCGCTGGGCCACTCTCTATCATCTTTGAAAAGTCATGGAGAACAGGAGAGGTGCCGGAGGACTGGAGGAAGGCCAACATCACTCCGGTCTTCAAAAAAGGGCAAGAAGGAGGACCCTGGGAAGTACAGACCAGTTAGTCTCACTTCTGTCTCTGGGAAGGTAATGGAGAGACTCATTCTAGATGTCATCTCCAAACAAGTTGAAGAGCGGGGGGTTATTGGAAGTGGGCAACATGGGTTTATCAAGGGTAAATCATGTATGACCAATCTGATAGCCTTCTATGATGCTATAACTGGTTGGTTGGATGAGGGGAGGGCAGCAGATATCATCTACCTTGACTTCAGCAAGGCTTTTGACACTGTCTCCCATAACATCCTCATTGGGAAACTAAGGCAGTATGGGCTGGATGAGGGGACCGTGAGGTGGACTGAGAACTGGCTGTGTGACAGGACTCAAAGCAGGTTCAAGTTGGAAGCCTGTAACCAGTGGTGTCCCCCAGGGGTCAAAACTTGGTCCAGTGCTGTTCAACATATTCATCAGTGACCTGGACGAGGGGACAGAGTGTATCCTCAGCAAGTTTGCTGATGATACCAAACTGGGAGGGGTGGCTGACACCCCAGAGGGCTGTGCTGCCATCCAGCGAGACTTGGACAGGCTGGAGGGCTGGGCAAGGAAGAACTTCATGAGGTTCAACAGGGAAAAGTGTAGGGTCCTGCACCTGGAGAAGAAGAACCCCAGGCACCAATACAGGTTAGGGGTGGACCTGCTGGAGACAACTTCTGAAGAGAAAGATCTAGGGGTCCTGGTGGACAGCAAAATGACAATGAGCAAGCAGTGTGCTCTTGTGGCCAGGAAGGCCAACGGAATCCTGGGCTGCATAGGGAAGAGTGTGGCCAGCAGGTCAAGGGAAGTCATTCTCCCCCTCTACTCTGCACTGGTAAGGCCACAACTGGAATACTGCATCCAGTTCTGGGCTCCCCAGTTCAAGAGGGACAGGGAACTACTGGAAAGAGTCCAGCGAAGGGCAACAAAGATGATTCAAGGATTGGAGCATCTTCCTTATGAAGAAAGACTGAGAGAGCTGGGACTCTTTAGTCTGGAGAAGAGAAGGCTGAGGGGAGACCTTATTAATGCTTACAAGTATCTCAAGGGAGGGTTGAAGGAGGAGGGAGCCAGATTCTTTTCAGTGGTTCCCAGTGAGAGGACGAGGGGCAACAGGCACAAGTTGGAACATAAGAGGTTCCACTCAAATATGAGAAAAAACTTCTTCACAGTAAGGGTGACAGAGCCCTGGAACAGGCTGCCCAGGGAGGTTGTGAAGTCCCCCTCTTTGGAGATTTTCAAGACCTGCCTGGATGCAGTCCTGAGTAACATGCTCTGACAAGTTCTAGGCAATCCTGCTTTAGCAGGGGAGTTGGACTAGATGATCTCTATGGTCCCTTCCAACTCTAAAAATTCAGTGAAATTCAGTGAAAAAGTTCCCTTTAACAAATATTAGATCGAGTTTATATAATTCATTTTGTTGATCTCTTAATAATGGCTCTTGATATAACAGCCAATCTTTACTTTTGGCCTCCTCCACCAATATTTGACAAATTTGATTGTGTCTTTTAATTCTCGCATCTTGTACAGATGGACAATAGCCAATTATATGTGTGCAAGTCTTGTTATCGGCCTGAGAGTGACGGCAGGATTTAATATATGTTTCTGGCCGTCCTCTGGCTAAAAATTCCCTTGTTGGATAAATATTAGCACGTATATTAGCACATAGCTGTAATGCTGTAATTAATTTCCTTTGAGGAATGCCCCTGTAATGTGTTAACCAGTTGTTACTTATTTTATCTTTTTCAAAGTTTGAAATATCTCAGCCCTGTGTTAGTAACTTAGTCCAAATATTAAATTCTCTTTTTCGCCAGTTACAAGGTTTTGGATAGATTAGTTTTGGATTGGGGATCTCCCATACCGATAGTGATTGGTCACCGCCCATTTCAGATATTGCCATAATTGTTTTGGGGTCCCATATAGATGGTATCTTTTCTTTATCACCACCGGCCATCACCCATAATTTCTTAAATTCTCCTTCAATTCCCTCTTGTTCTCAAAACATCCCTTAATGTTCTCAAAACATTGTCTGAAGTCTGGGAAATTCTATGCAATCTTTGAGCTTGCACACTAGGAATCAGTGCAGCCAATCTACTGATTCCTAGACCTCCATCCTCTGTGTTCGAATAAAGGATGGAATCACAGGTACATGATGGCAAATGCAACCACTCCTTGACTCCAGTTCATATAGCCAAGTCAAGGGATTCTAAATATGTTGGTTTTAAATTTGCTTGATCCACGAGGTATATCAGTCTTGGGATCAAGTGCCCTTTCAAGATATCAGCCTTCTGAAAAGGTTTTAATGGTGCCTTTCCCACTTTCGCAAGCCATCTGTCAACTTTCTCCAGTAGTTCTGGTTTAGATATTCCTGTTCAAAGGTCTATATATAGACCCAAGTATTTCTCAGAACTACCTGGTTCAATCATATTAAGGGGGGTGCCATTGATGGTCCATGGAGGACAGTCATTGATTGTATATGAGTCCTTTGTTGGCTTGATGTAAAAGCTGTGATATTTCTCCCCCTGCATTTTGAGACCAGTAAGTTCGCAAAAGGTCTCTACAATTTTTATGTTATTTTCTATACTTTCCCAGGACCCACTTAGTAATACTAAATCATTTGCGAAGGCCAGTGATGTTACACTTTTTGAATTATATTGAAATCCGTTATCCATTTCTTCAAGTTTACATAATAAAGGATCAACAGACAAGTTAAACAAAATCAGAGACATTGGATCACCTTGCTTCACACCAATTCGAATTCCAATAAAGTCAGATTTTTCACTTTTCATGTCAATATATGTATTGATGTTATAATATGAATTTTCAATTAGAGTTATTATATGCTCGTCCACTCCCTTTTGTTTGAGTACAGAAATTATATGGGAGTGGCTCACCATGTCAAATGCTTTTGCCAAGTCAACAAAGACTACCCCAAGGGGGTGGTGCTCCCTTTTTGCATATCGGATCAATAATTGTAATAGTTTCAAATTTTCGGAACAACCAGGTGATCTTATGAACTCCCTTTGCCGAGTGTTAATAGGACATGCCTTAGTCAATCATGCTGTCAAAATTTTTGAAAATAATCTCAATATGATTGAGCCAATAGTTATAGGTCTCCAATTATTAACATCCTTTAACTTTTCTGGTATAGATGATTTTGGTATTAATATCGTTCTACAGTTTTTAACTGCATCTGGTATATATCCGGTTACCAACCACAAATTAAATAATTCCATTACTTTAACACATTGGGGGTCGGTTTTCATGAGGTCACACAGGGTAATCCCATCCGGCCCTGGTGCCACATATTTGTTCATTTCTTGGATGTTTTTCTTGATCTCATTCACAGTAATCATGGCTTGAAATGCTAAATTGTCTGCTTGTCCAATGGTACTAAACATACCCAGGCCCTTGAATGTTCCGGGTGATTCCCATCTTGACTTAAATACTTCATGCACCTTGTCAAGTGGAATAACACATTTGAGGGATTCCACGTTGTCCAGGATAATACCGGCAACTTTCCCTCTATCCAGGTGGAACAGCCACTGGAACCATAGGAATTGCCCCCATTTTCTGGCCCTTTCAGACCCTTTCTGGTCCATTGTTTTGATGGTTTCTGTGGATGGGGCCTGCAGATCTCTTGGATCTTTTGACTTTGCTGACTTCCCCCTTCAATTAGATCGTTTATCAGGCATGCGTGATGGTCATGGGCAGCTTTGTCCACTAATGATGGGAGATCTTTCCCTTTGATCACCCTCTCGAAGGTCTCCCTGAGAGAGGTTATTTTCTGAGATCTTATCCATTCAGCAATCACCTTCTGGTATTGGGACCAGAGTCCCCCAACTTCTTGCAACCCACTCTCCGTTAGATGTTCCCCTTCTTCCATGAGTTGTTCTCGCCGTGCTAAATATTTTGTTTTTTTCTTAGATGGATTTTTCCCCAGCCCCCTTCTTTTGTCACTTATCTGTTTTGTCATTTTAGATGGAAGATGTTCTGCAATTAGTTTATTGACGTTCTTATTCCCTTCATACTGCTTTTCCAGCCTTTTAAGTAATTCCACTTCCTCTTCTGACCAACACCGATGGTGTGCACCTCTTGCACTTTCCTCTTTTGGGCGGGAAGCTGTTATTCATTCTAGATTCCTTATAACTGGGTGAGCAAGCCGCTTGTGTTGGCTCAGGCTGATCTTAGTCCCAAACGTTCTATTGCATTCCTCGCAGGTCCAGCCTCTTGGTGGACTCAGCTCATCAGCGCCTTTGAACTTTGGGACATGGGAAGTCAATGATATTAGAGCAAAACTGGGCTAAAAAGAGAATCAGACATGTAATATATCCTGGGGACTCAGGTGCAGTTTCCTTTCCATAGTCTTACATTACTTGCACTAGTACCATTGCCATGAATGCCTTCAGTTGTTAACAGTAAGCCATTTTAATACAGAGATCACTTTAAAAAGGGTGTAAAAACAGATGAAAGCAAATGCAGGCTGCTCTACAATCAGGAGATTAGAAGATAACTAGCCAAGAAAATGTAGGAATATTTCACATTTGGCTTCTGGGCTGAGAATTTGACAGATTTCAAACAATTTTATTATATGTACTAAAACAATGCACCACTAAACCACTAAAATGATACTTTTTGAGTGAAATGAACTTTCAGTAAAATTTGATACTTCCAAAGTAGTGTTTGTAATCACTTGAGAGAGAGGGGATTTTTTTACTTTTTTTTTTGTCTTGTGAAGTGAGAGGAATGTGCAAGCCAGTATGGGCTAGTAGAGCATATGACACAAAGTTTGGCTCTACTGAAGTCATAATCGGCTAAGACTATGATCCACCCATAGAAATAACACAAGAAACTGAAGAATAGTTAAAGCTAACATAGCAACAAACTTCCCCTGAAAACACGCCTTATCTGAGGAAGTGAAAATTACTTATTGCCTAAATTTCAATTAACTTTGACATGCTTTTCAGAACTGTAGCAGTTGCAAGCTTGATTCATGTTATGATGACAGATAATTGCTTTTACAGCTCTGGCTTGGTGGAACTGTGGAAAAAGGCTTGCCAGACTGTATTACATGAGTGAAAAACATTAAATAGACAGCTAACATATCTCATCTCTTCCTCTACCTCTTCTCTTTTTTTCTGTCTTTTACAACCTCCCATAGAGGTTTATGTGTGTGCATCTGTGTGTGTCTTTGTATCTGTGTCAGTAAAAGCTCAAACATTAGATCACAAGTTCTTGTTTATATAAGCTTCAATTTATCCTTCAGGCAGAAACTTTGAGATTTCCAAACACACAGATGCTTGCCACTATCCAAATTCAATTTGAAATGCTCTGCACAACATCTCCTTTAACTTAACTAATCTTGTGTTGTTCAAATACTTCATAACATGTTTTGATTGCCAATTATCATTACTAATTTTGCCATCATTAACAAAGCTAATTGAAATACAAATAAATGGGATTCCATAAAATGTAAAATCTTATGGGAAAAAAAAGCATTAATTTTATTAAACGCGTAAATCTGATTTTAGAAATGCTCATTATGCAAAGCTATTATAGAAAAGCTATCACAAAGCCAAAAGAAAATGTTGCTACCTGGTATGATCTAGACCCTGAAAGAGACGCTAAAGGAATCTGTAGGAATGAACCATCATCTGCCAAGAGTCTCAGGACTATAATGTATTCACACAGAGCAAAACCTAAGGAAGAGAAACAAAACCCCAGGAAAAAAAGCAAGGTTTACTTAGGGAATTGCCAAAGAATACTCCCCTCAAGGGAAGATTTGGAAGTCTGTGGAAGAGAGAGGGAGAAGCTCAATATTCTGCGAGGAGGTTCTGCAGCATGCCCTCCTGCTTCTCCCTGATCCTCCCATGCCTCCCAGAAAAGGGATGTGACTCCCCAGTCTGCACTTTCCATCCTATGGAATGAACATGCACAAACTCTTAATAGCAATTAGCTGACCAAATTTTATTCTTAATTTTTCTGTAATGAGCTAGCTGCTGCAGAGTAAGTTAGCGTAAATTTTTGGCAAAGCATTTACTCTGTCACAGTGGACCGTGGTACAGTATTATTCTGCAGTATCCTCTACCAGAGATGATGTTGTTTACATCTCAATGAAAGATTGACAGGATGCCCTGGTAGTATCTGCAGTAGGTAATAATGCATTCATGGGATGCTACTGCAAACAGCTGAAATGCTGCAAGTTCACTTCCTAATTTACCCAACAGTAACTTACTCGTCTACCTATGTTCGTTTGATGTATATTGAAAATATGTTGTTCTATGCCCACCGGATATCCATATATTGTCCCTTTCTGGCACAAATTAAATCTATTGCAGGAATTGTTGCATAGCTTGAAAAATGTAAGCACAGTGTGTTCTCCAAGATTCATAGCAGCATATGTCTGTGTATCTTGTTCAGAGTTGTGCCTGAAACATTAATGTGCATGTACAAGTAATGGCACGTAAAGGGAGTTTTGGTTTAGGCACATTTTACCACAGGATTTATATGGGTATGAGGCAACACATTTTTTTTTCTTCAAAGACGGAATCCACGTGCATAATTGAAACAAGTCCTTATTCTGCTCACTATAAATATGTACCAGATGTATCTCTTATAAATGTTACATTTTGTAGCATGGTAGGATTTGCTAGTACCTGTGAGTTATGTCAACTTTGATCCAAAGGGAAATAAAAATTAAGAGCATTGCATTGTAGGATATGGCGTGTCTTAGACATGGTCACAGGCAAGTCTGTAAGTACAGTAAATGGCTACATTATCATCCTATTGATTTACTCTGTGTTTCACGATGGCTTGATTGCTGTAAACAGAAATAAACAAACAAACAAAAAAACCCAAACAAAATCGATTGTACTGAAGCACACACATCATAATTTCCACTGGCTTTTAAGCTTGTTGTGGTATACACTCACAGACCATGGGGTTATGATTAGCTGTTATTCATGGTCTAACAAGAGAATAAAGATGTGAAAATGTTAGGAGCACACTGCACTGCATTCTTAAGAATTAACTTTAAGTATTGGGTTGCTTGCAGTTTGAAGGCATTTTAAAAGGACTAATTGTGTGACAGTGCCTTGGCTTTAGCTAAATAAACACTCCGGGACTTCCTTCAGAACCCTTCTGATAAAATAAGTCAACCTTTTTAAAATACAGATATACCACAGGAAAAATTTCCATCACTTTAGGTTCTCTTAAAATCTTATTTCTCTGAAAAATGCTATCATAGGATTTCAGATAGGGAACCTTTTCTCACCAGAACCAGATGACCCAATAAAAAAGCCTTATGCCCATGTTCATCAGCAGAAAATCCTGTGTGTAGTCCAAGAGATACAAAACAAATTGGAGAAAAAACATAATACACCTTCAAAGCTCTCGGAGATGTTTATTCTCTCATTTGTGCATCTGCTATAAAGTCTCTGTTTTCACTTAATATGTTAAAAAAATACAGAAAAAAATAGAAAAGCCATTTGTGAACCAATTACTAACAAGTAAAAGTATAACAGATGCAAAGAGCTGCAGTATTTTTCACCATATGTTTCAAATCAATCTTATTCAACCCTTCATCGGTTGGAAACAAAGTATAGTGTTGTGGTTCTAACAGTAAGTAACCTTGATCTATCAAACCGTAGAAAAACTAACAGTACTTTGACAAGCCATTTGTTCTATTTATCATAAACAGTCAATAGGATTAACTAAATTCACCATTCATTTAGAATTATATTATCTAATTTTTCCCATTTCAACTCCTTTTCTAATTGCCCTCTGGTATTCAAATTCCTGTATTGCTCATTTACTAGTTTATGCCCTATTCAGTTGGCATTTTGTTTAACAACCTCCAGTCTTCAATTTCATATACACAGGTCTGGAGGCAAACAGGGTGGTGATGGGGAGGAGGACCCAGGGAAAGGGCTGTGCAGGACTGCAGCTGATTCCCCCTCACATGCCACAGATGGTGCAGAGCACCAGGGAGCACGAACGATGTGGCTACAGTCCCTGAAGTCCTCCTGAGAAATCTACCCATACATACAGGCACCTACATAACATGACATTTTTACTGTATTTAAAACAAGTAATTCATCTTGAGGCTAATAGCAAAAGATCTCCACATATTTGGATCTCTACAAGATTACCTGGTAACCTTGACATGCATTATAAAACTAGTGACTCTTTCCTGACCTCATTCTTCCTCTCTTTTATTTTGTCATTTAGGCATTTCTTTGGCTTTCACACCACAGAACCCAAATGGTACTCCACATCCACGTCAACATGCAAGGAGCCTGAGAAGATATTATGAGTGAGGCACTGGAAAGACCCCCACAATTTCAAGCTTCAGGTGGGAGGTGTGATTGAATGATCTCTAGGAAGCCCTTCAACTGCTGTTTCTATCATTGTCCCCTGCAGCTTCCTTGTTAGACAGACATGTTAGTAAGACCTGCAGGTGCATCTTTGTCACCTGTCTGCGCTGTGTGCCTTAATGGCTAATACCATGCAAAGGTGCTTTTAAAGGAGAGGAAGAAGGGGTGGAGGTGTTGCCCTCTATGTAAAGAAGTGGCTAGAATGTGAAGAGTTGTTGCTAAAGAGTAACCATGACCAGATCGAAAGTTTATGGGTAGGAATTAGGGATTGGGACAACAAAGGGAGCCTTGTGGTAGGAGTCTACTACAGGCCACCTGGCCACCTGACCACCACCAGGAGCCTGTCAATGATGCCTTCTTGCTCCAGCTTGAGGAGGCATCATGATCACAGGCTCTCATCCTGCTGGGGGATTTTAACCACCCCAACATCTGCTGGAAAAGCAACACAGCTGGTTGCAGGCAATCCAGGAAGCTCTTAGAGTGCCTAGATGACAACTTCCTGCAACAAGAAATTAACAGCCCTACTCGAGGAAATGCATTGTTGGACCTGTTGATCACAAATGCAAGTGAAATCATCAGGGATGTCAAAACTGAAGGTAGCCTAGGCTGCAGTGATCATGCCCTAGTGCAGTTCACTGTCCTAAGGAGTTTGAAGCCCATGAGAAGCAAAGTTAGAACTCTAAATTTTAAGAAAGCAAACTTCCAGCTCTTCAAGGAGTTAGTAAATAGGACCCCATGGGAAACGGCCCTCAGGGACAAGGGAGCGGAACAAAGCTGGCAGATCTCTAAGGATGCTCTCTATAGAGCACAAAAGATCTCAATCCCCACATGTAGGAAAATGGGCAAGGAGGGCAAGAGACCACCATGGTTGAGCCAAGACCTGCTGGTCAAACTAAGGGGCAAGATGGGGCTACACAGGAAATGGAAGAAGGGACAGGCATCCTGGGAAGAGTAGAGGGACGTTGCCAGGATGTGTAGGGATGAGGTCAGGAAGGCCAAGGCACAGCTAGAACTGAACTTGGCAAGGGATGTAAAGAAAAATAAGAAAGGCTTCTACAGGTACATTAACCAGAAAAGGAAGGTTAAAGAAAATGTACCCCCCCTGATGTGCAACAGTGGGGAACTTGTATCAACAGATGAGGAGAAGGTAGAAGTTCTCAATGACTTCTTTGCCTCAGTCTTCACTGGCAACCCCTTTCCTCCTAGCTCTCATGTTGATGGCACAAAAGTTGGAGACCAGGGTGACAAAGTCCCTCCCACTGTAAGTGAAGACAAGGTACGAGATCAACTCAGGAGCCTGAAGATATACAAATCCATGGGACCTGATGAGATACATCCCAGAGTCCTGAAGGAA
>JAHSPS010061589.1:0-29908 GCA_033628365.1 Calidris temminckii | reverse complement strand
TGGGTGTTGTCTTCCAAGGAAGAGTAGAGTAGAGTAGAATAGAGTAGAGTAGAGTAGAGTAGAGTAGAGTAGAGTAGAGTAGAGTAGAATAGAATAGTTCCAGTTGGAAGGGACCTACAAAGATCATCTAGTCCAACTGCCTGACCGCTTCAGGGCTGACCAAAACTTAAAGCATCTTATTAAGGGCATTGTCCAAATGCCTCTTAAACACTGACAGGCATGGGGCATCAACCTCCTCTCTAGGAAGCTTGTTCCAGTGTTTGACCACCCTCTCGGTAAAGAAATGTTTCCTAATATCAAGTCTGAACCTTGGCTCTGTAACCTTCCTGCAAAGCCTGACCTCGCTTCCAGAGATCATACAATTTCTTTTTCCGCCTGAGTTCCAAGAGGAGTTCCCTATTCAGCCAAGTTGGTCTTCTGCCTTGCTTGCTTGACTTTCGACACCATGCAATGGCCTGGTCCTGTGCTTTTAAAAGGTGGTTCTTAAAGAATGACCAGCACTTGCAGATTCCTAAGCCCTCAAAAGCAGATTCCCAGGGTACACTGCTAAGTAGCTCCCCAAGTAGCTTAAAGTTTGCTCTCTTGAAATGCAGGCTAGCAACTCTGCTGTCCTTTTTTCTCATTACACTGAAAATTTTAAACACAACCATTTTGTGATCACTTATGGCCAAGATAGCCACCTACCATCACATCTCCCCCGAGTCCATCTCTAGTCACAAATAGCAAGTCTAGGAGGGCATCTTTCCTAGTTGGCTCACTGAGTACTTGTGGCAAGAAATTTTCTTCCACAAACTTCAGGAATTTCACAGGTTTGCTTGTCACAGCAGGATGGTATTCCCAGTTGATGTCTGGGAAGTTGAAATCTCCCACAAGGACAAGGTCTACCGATCTAGAGATTTCTCCTAATTGTCTATAGAATAACTCATCAGTGCTCTCATCCTGGTTGGGCGAACGATAGTAGACATCCACTACATCATCTGCTTTGTTTTCCATCCCCCTAATCCTCACCCAAAGGCTCTCAACCACATCACCGCTAACTTAAACACTCTTAACATCTTAAACACTGACAGGCATGGGGGCATCAACCACCTCAAGGTGATGTATTAACAAGGAGCAAGAAAGCAACTGCTTTTCGAAAGCTTTTTGAAAGTGGCTTTTTGGAAATGTGTCCATCATTATGTGACTTTACTGCCAAAAATGGTGCGTGTCACTTATAAAAACTCCTATATTCATAAACTTAAAAAGCTTGGAAGCAGAATTTCCAAACCTGTTTAGAAATCTTCCAAATGAAGAGCTTCAGTGGGTTTTGAACCCATTTGTTAAAAACATAAAAATGTAACACCTTCCAAGTAGTTTGCAAGAACAACCGATTGACATCATGGAAGATGGAAATTTACTAGCCGTATTTCAAGAAGAACCTTTGCATAATTCGTGAATGGGAGTGATAAATGTGTTAAAGGAGAAGCTCCTGCCCAAGCATTCACACACCATTCATGGTGGCGCGCACACACAGACTCTCAGGCACACTTCCTTCTTCTTCAGGCTCAACTCCGGGTTTCCCACAGCAGAGTCTCAGGTGTTGGATTTTATAAAATAATTAATTTAATTGGAAGGTACAGCAGCAAGACCAGCCCATGCTGGGTGCCTCCAAAGAGAGGTATGCCAAACTAAGAAATCCCTGGGCAATTATACCCTTGTATTCTATACACTTGCCCCTCAAGCACTCTTCATGCGGTGTCCACGCATCTATTAGTCCAATGGTGGTTTTTGGTCTGGGGTCTTCTAACATCTAATTGGATTCTTTTTTTTGTGTCCAGGCAGGCAGGCTCTTATCTTGTTGATTTGCAGTTTCAGCCGAGGGTTGGAGCCTCCTTATCTTCTGGTTTACACTCCTTGTGCACCTGCACTTGCTGGCAGAACAGGGAGAACTGAAGAGTCCCAGACTTGGGAAAAATACTACCAAAACATCAGTGTGATATCAAAACACCTTCCCATACTAAAAGACCAAACACAGGACTGTACCAGCTGCTGGGAAAATTACTAAGAAAAATAACTCTCTCGTGGCCTAAAGACTTCAGCAAATCTAGCCACTCCTGCTAAGTAAAGCTAAGCAAACAGCATAAATCACACCATATTATAATCCTAAGTAATTTATTCTAACTAAAATGTACTTATTTATGCTAAACTGTTTGTTGTCTTTAACATCTTCAGCAATGATCTGGACGAGGGGATCGAGTGCACCCTCAGTAAGTTTGCAGATGACACTAAACTAGGCAGGAATGTCGACCTGCTGGAGGGTAGAAAGGCTTTGCAGAGGGATCTGGACAGGCTGGATGGATGGGCCAAGGCCAATGGGATGAGGTTCGACAAGGCCAAGTGCCGGATCCTGCACTAGGGTCACAACAACCCCATGCAGCGATACAGGCTTGTGGAAGAGTGGCTGGAGAGCTGCCCGGCAGGAAAAGACCTGGGGGTGTTGGTCAACTGCAGGCTGAACATGAGCCAGCAGTGTGCCCAGGTGGCCAAGAAGGCCAACAGCATCCTGGCCTGTATCAGGACCAGCAAGGTGAGTAGGACTCGGGAGGTGATTGTCCCCCTGTACTGGGCACTGGTGAGGCCCCACCTCGAGTACTGTGTCCAGTTTTGGGCCCCTTACCACAAAAAAGACATTGAGGTGCTGGAGTGGGTCCAGAGAAGGGCAACGAAGCTGGTGAGGGGTCTGGAGAGTAAGTCTCATGAGTAGAGAGTGAGGGAGCTGGGGTTATTCAGCCTGGAGAAAAGGAGGCTGAGGGGAGACCTTCTCGGTCTCTACAACTCCCTGAAAGGAGATTGTAGAGAAGCGGGGTTTGGTCTCTTCTCCCAAGTCACAGGCAATAGGACAAGAGGAAATGGCCTCAAGTTGCACCAGGGGAGGTTCGGATTGGACATTAGGAAAAATTTTTACACTGAAAGCATTGGAATGGGTTGTCCAGGGAAGTTGTTGAGGCACTATCCCTGGAGGTATTCAGAAGATGGATTGACATAGTGCTTAGAGACATAGTTTAGTGATGTGTGTGGGGGGGTTGTATGGTTTTCTTTTGGGTTTCTTATGAGAGTCAGGTTGATGGTTGAACTAGATGATCTTAAAGGTCCCTTCCAACCGAGACGATTCTATGATTCTATGATTCTAAACAACTAATATCCCTCAACAAAATGATTATCACAATTTAATGAGCACAGCCTATGATGTACTTCTTCCATTTGGATCTATGCCTCTTTGTGAATTTTCTTTTCTATATATATGTATTTATATATATATAATATTCCATATAATAATTTTTAGTGAGAGCAAAATTTTTTGTTATATCATTAATAGATAAAATTTTTAAATTAATTTTGAAATGTTTATATCATCTTTATCTCTTCCCTTTTTTGTATTTTTAAAATATATATAATATATTAGCACAGTAGTATATGCATATCATTTATAAATAAATAAACACATATATTGGGAGTATGTGCTCAAAATTTTTTGTAGTGATGGGGGACACGATCAGAAAAGTTTGGAGATCACATATCTTTTACATCTAGCACTGCCATCCATGGGTGTGTGGCTGCTTGCAGAGTAGCTGTTAAGGTTGCAATGTTTGGTACAGCGACTGTTAACGGGGCTCTTTAGGCTGCGATAACCAACTGTTAAATGCCACCTCCCATCTGGTTTCTGAACGGGCCAGACAGGCGAGTTATATGGGGAGCGGGTTCTGGAGATAATTTGTCGTTTCTCCAAATCAGCTATGACACCAGAAATTCCATTTCGTGACGCAGCAGAAATTGCGGTACATTAGTAATCTCTGAACTGGGGAGCGCAGGGGCTGCGTGGAGCACCCACACTGTGGCCTCCTGGTGTCTGCCCAGGTTGGTGTTTGAGCCAAAGGACCACACGCTGCTGTCCAGCAGGTACCAGGTTCGGCCATTTAAAACATCGAAACCTAAAATATTTTCATTATGATCTTTAATTGCAAGGCGACTAGACATCATACGCTTCTCTCCAGGGAGCCATAAATTGACCTTGGCAGTTCAGCACACAGCAGCTCACACCGATCATTTTAACTTTTTGCCATCTGGACTGCACACCCAGCTTCTCGGCATCTTTTTGTGTTAGTACTGAAATTTGTGCTCCCGTATCTATTAAAAATTTCACCAGTTGCCCTTGAGGGCCAACTGGAATTAAGATGTTTGGGCCATCATCACTTATTGTGAGAAAGTAACGGAAGATTGGCGAGGAGGACTGTAAATACGCTCAAGTGACTTGCATGTGGGGTGCTGGAAAACACATCTATCACACTAATTGTTGCCTAGTTTTGTGTGTTCAACAAGTAGAACATCTGTACTTAGATAACATAGGCCTGGGATGGACTCAGGGGCACCTTATCAAGCACGCCTGGGATTCTTGCCCTGCTGCTGAAGAGATCAAAGCACAGCAGAAAACTCTGCCTGCCAGAATCCTTGAAATACAGGCCCAAACAGTAAGTGGGAGCTCCCTCGCTCCCTCACTCCCTTGCTAACAAGGACTCTCTTGCTAATAAGGACTCTCGCTCCGCGGTGCCTGCATCCCCTGCTTGCCTGCCTCTGCCCAGGTGCTGCTTCAGATGTTCCCCGATCCATGAGGTATTGACATTAAATTTGTTCTTTGCCCTTAATCCATAGTTTTGTGGTTGTTCCTGTGTCCTGCCTGCATCGGCTCACACACTTATCCACTGATAAGCCTCTGCTGTCTGGACAGGCGGACCCAATTGCCTTCCGGACATCACTCTTTTTGACTTCATGTCCTGCAATTCCTCCCTAGGTGGAAGAAAGGGATTATCTTCCTTTGTAGAAGCTGTAATACGCTCCTTGCTTTCACTGTTATCTGGAATGTTTCTGGAATGCATCGATGGCAAGATAGTGCCAGTAGGCTGACATTGAATCTTGGCTCTGGGAATGCCTAGGGCTAATGCATTCCTCCACAATGCATTCATCCCTTGGAGACTCTGATCTCCCAACTGTAAGGGCTGTACAATCAAACCCTTACATACAGTGCAACTCCTCCACCTCCCCTGCCCTCCCTATCCCTCCTGAACAGCATGTAGTCCTCCATCCCAGCACTCCAGTCGTGGAACTCAGTCCACCAAGTCTCAATAATACTAATGATACCATAGCTCTGGGAATGGATCAACACTTCCAGTTCATCCTGTTTGTTTCTCATACCGCATGCATTGCTGTACAGGCATTTCAGATGTGCTTCTAAACCCCCCATGCTCCCAGGAGCAGAGTAAATGGTCCCACTAGCATTGCAAGCCTCAGGCAATGCCATGCCAGCCCTTGGCTTGCTTTCAGCTCTCCTGATGGTATCCCCTTTCCCCCCCATTGACTCTAGTTTAAAGCCCTCTCAATCAGTCCTGCCAGCTTACGAGCAGAGGCATTTCCCTATTGAGTCAGGTGGATCCCCTCAGGGCCCAGCATACCTTGTGCTTCAAAGACTCTTCCATCGTTATTAAAAACAAAGTTCTGGCAGAGGCACCAGTCCTGGAACCATATATTGATGTCTTGAGCATACTTGTTTCTTCCAATGTCTCTTTTATATCTGTCCTTCACTTATTAAACTGTCTTTATGTTAATCCAGGACTTTTCACCCTCTTAGCCTTCTGATTCTCTCCCCCATTCTGCTAAGGGGCTAGGAAGCAAGTGCCTGTGTGGGTGCTGATAAGATAGGGATAAGAATGTCTTCACAAACAGGTGATAAAATATGGATAAGAGTGTCTCCACAAACAGGAGAGTTAATTGAAGCTACAGGAATGAGATAACAAAAAAATAGGGGAGTTAACTGAAAATGCAAAAGTTAGACAATTATAAAACCACAAAAATTAAACTTTTATGTAATAGGCGGATCAAGAAGTCTGTACCTTCCAAGTACCTCAGCCAATGGGGAAAGGAAGAGGGTTACATGCAGCCGGGGAATTAGGATAAAATGGAGGCTGCATCCTCCTGAAAATTGAGAGACCCCACAGGGGAATGCCCCAGTGGACTCTCCCTTTATTCAAATAAAGTCTTTTCAGGACTCTTCTGTCTCCTTTGTGAACATTGACCTCTGGCTATGGGATTTTCTGCACAAGCGGGGGCTTGTCCAGGATCCTTCCACCTTCCAGGGATGGCGGATGACAAATGGAGCTGACGGTGCACCTCACCAGAATTTCCGTGATCAGTTCCCTTCAACGGCTGCCAGCACTCGATGACTGATTGGGTACCTGAGACTGTTCAGGAGACAGACGAGCGATGGATTGTAGGGGTCAGTGAAGAGGTCTGCAGGGAGAGACCATTGGAAACCTCACCGGTAAGTACTATGGGATATGGAGTTGTCACCAAAAGAGTGTTGATAACACAGAAATGTTTTGGCTATTGCTGAACACTGCTTGCACACCATCAAGGCCTTCTCTGTTTCTCACTCTGCCCCCCTAGGGAGTTGGGAGTGGACACAGCTGAGACAGCTGACCTGAGTTGGCCAAAGGGATATTCCATGCCATATAACATCATGTTCAACAATATAAACTGGGGGAGGAAGGGGGAGGGAAAGGGGGGGGGGCATGTGTATGATGGCCTATGATGTACTTCTTCCATTTGGATCTACGCATCTTTATGAATTTTCTTTTCCATATATATGTATTTATATATATAATATTCCATATAATAATTTTTAGTGAGAGCAAAATTTTTTATTATATCATCAATAGATAAAATTTTAAAATTAATTTTGAAATGTTTATATCATCTTTATCTCTTCCCTTTTTTGTATTTTTAAAATATAT
This sequence comes from Calidris temminckii, assembly GCA_033628365.1. Lineage (NCBI taxonomy): Eukaryota > Metazoa > Chordata > Aves > Charadriiformes > Scolopacidae > Calidris > Calidris temminckii. The sequence continues at coordinate 23,087 of JAHSPS010061589.1, read as the reverse complement.
ATAATATATTAGCACAGTAGTGTATGCATATCATTTATAAATAAATAAACACATATATTGGGAGTATGTGCTCAAAATTTTTTGTAGTGATGGGGGACACGATCAGAAAGTTTGGAGATCACATATCTTTTACATCTAGCACTGCCATCCATGGGTGTGTGGCTGCTTGCAGAGTAGCTGTTAAGGTTGCAATGTTTGGTACAGCGACTGTTAACGGGGCTCTTTAGGCTGCGATAACCAACTGTTAAATGCCACCTCCCATCTGGTTTCTGAACGGGCCAGACAGGCGAGTTATATGGGGAGCGGGTTCTGGAGATAATTTGTCGTTTCTCCAAATCAGCTATGACACCAGAAATTCCATTTCGTGACGCAGCAGAAATTGCGGTACATTAGTAATCTCTGAACTGGGGAGCGCAGGGGCTGCGTGGAGCACCCACACTGTGGCCTCCTGGTGTCTGCCCAGGTTGGTGTTTGAGCCGAAAGATCACACGCTGCCGTCCAGCAGGTACCAGGTTCATCCATTGTAAGAGGAAGCAGCAATATATTTATCAATATAAAACAATGATTTAACAAAGTTGACAATAGATGCAACAATGTTTTATGAGATTCGATGGCAAGGTACATACACTTGGTTATTTACTGCATAGAAGTCAGGGTCAGACAGAACGGTCAGGGAGACTCTCCCATTGTGTGAAATATTTATTGATATAAAGCAGAATTTTAACAAACTTTGATAGTAAATGTGACAGCATTTAACGAGACTCAATGGCAAGGTACACTCTATTATTTACTGCATAGAGGACAGGGTCAGACAAGCTGTCAGGGAGACCCTCCCGTTGAGTTATCTTCCCATGGGAAGATAATGGAGAGACTCATTCTAGATGTCATCTCCAAACAAGTTGAAGAGAGGGGGGTTATTGGAAGTGGGCAACATGGGTTTACCAAGGGTAAATCATGTTTGACCAATCTGATAGCCTTCTATGATGCTATAACTGGTTGGTTGGATGAGGGGAGGGCAGCAGATGTCATCTACCTTGACTTCAGCAAGGCTTTTGACACTGTCTCCCACAACATCCTAATTGGAAAACTGAGGAAATGTGGGCTAGATGAGGGGACAGTGAGGTGGGTTGAGAACTGGCTGCGTGACAGGACCCAAAGGGTAATGATAAATGGAGTAGGTTCAAGCTGGAAGCCAGTAACCAGTGGTGTCCCCCAGGGGTCAATACTGGGTCCAGTGCTGTTCAACATATTCATCAGTGACCTGGACGAGGGGACAGAGTGTATCCTCAGCAAGTTTGCTGATGATACCAAACTGGGAGGGGTGGCTGACACCCCAGAGGGCCGTGCTGCCATCCAGCGAGACCTGGACAGGCTGGAGGGCTGGGCAAGGAAGAACCTCATGAGGTTCAACAGGGAAAAGTGTAGAGTCCTGCACTTGGGGAAGAAGAATGTTAGGCATCAACACAGGTTAGGCATGGACCTGCTGGAGACAAGCTCAGAAGAAAAGGATCTGGGGGTCCTAGTGGACAGCAAAATGACAATGAGCCAGCAGTGTGCTCTTGAGGCCAGGAAGGCCAACGGAATCCTGGGCTGCATAGGGAAGAGTGTGGCCAGCAGGTCAAGGGAGGTCATTCTGCCACTCTACTCTGCACTGGTGAGGCCACAACTGGAATACTGCGTCCAGTTCTGGGCTCCCCAGTTCAAGAGGGACAGAGAACTACTGGAAAGAGTCCAGCGTAGGGCAACAAAGATGATTCAAGGACTCGAGCATCTCCCTTATGAGGAGAGGCTGAGAGAGCTGGGACCGAGTGCCTTTCTTACTGGGATTATAATACACCAGCACTTACTGGTCCAAAACAGCCTTCTCTGTTACAAGGGCACATTGCTGGCTCATATTCAACTTAGTATTTACTAGGACACCCAGATCTTTTTCTGCAAAGCTGCTTTCCAACTGGTTGGTCCCCAGCGTGTACTGGTGCATGGGATTATTCCTCCCCAGGAGCAGGACTTTGCACTTTCCTTTGCTGAACTGCATGAGGTTCCTCTCAGGCCATTTCTCCTCTTGTTGAGGTCCCTCTGAATGGCAACACAGAAATTGTATATCAGCAACTTGATCACTTGTTTCAGGAAGTTATTATCAGTGCATGCCAGAAGCTTCCTGGATTGTTTGTGCCCCGTTGTGTTGCCCCTCTAGCAGATATCAGAGTTTCTTAAGTCCCCCATGATGACCAGGGCCTTCAAACTTTCTTATGGTTGTCTGAAGAAGGCCTCATGTACCAGGTGATCTCAAGCAGACACAGCAGTGTTAGGCAAGGTGAGCTGTCCTTTAATCATAACTCATAAGCTCTCACCTACCTCATGCATCATGCACTACAGCCTGTCTTTTGCATAAAGGGAAACTTCCCCTCCTCACCTTCTTGGCTTGTCCCTCCTAAAGACTCTTTACTCATGCATAGAATAGCCCAGGTTGGAAGGGACCTCGAAAGAGTGGTGTTCCTCAGGGGTCAGTACTGGGACCAGTGCTGTTTAACAAAAACATCTTTGTCAGAAACATGGACAGTGGGATTGAGTGCACTCTAAGCAAGTTTGCTGATGACACCAAGCTGTGTGGCATGGTCGACACGCTGGAGGGAAGGGATGCCATCCAGAGGGACCCAGACAGGCTTGAGAGGTGGGCCCGTGTGAATCTCATGAAGTTCAACCAGGCCAAGTGCAAGGTCCTGCACCTGGGACATGGCAATCCCAGGCACAAATATAGTTGGGCAGAGAATGGATTGAGAGCAGCCCTGAGGAGAAGAACTTGGGCGTGCTGGCAGATGAGAAGCTTAGCAAGAGCCAGCAATGTGCCCTGGCAGCCCAGAAAGCCAACCTCATCCCGGGTTGCATCAAAAGAAGCCTGACCAGCAGGTCAAGGAAGGTGATTCTCCCACTCTACTCTGCTCTCGTGAAACCCCACCTGGAGTACTGTGTCCAGCTCTGGAGTCCCCAACATAAGAAGGACATGGACCTGTTGGAGAGAGTCCAGTGGAGGGCCACAAAGATGATCAGAGGGCTGGAGCACCTCTCCTATGAGGACAGGATGAGACAGTTGGGGCTGTTCAGCCTGGAGAAGAGAAGGCTCCAGGGAGACCTTATAGCAGCCTTCTAGTATGTGAAGGAGGCCTACAGGAGAGATGAGGAGGGACTCTTTATGAGGAAGTGTAGTGATAGGATGAGGGGTAATGGTTTTAAACTGAAAGAGGGGAGATTTAGATTAGATATCAGGAAGAAATTATTTCCTGTGAGGGTGGTGAGACGCTGGAACAAGTTGCCCAGGGAAGTTGTGGATGCCCCATCCCTGGAAGTGTTCAAGGCCAGGCTGGATGGGACTTTTAGTAACCTCGTCTAGTGGGAGGTGTCCCTGCCCATGGCAGGGGGGGTGGAACTAGATGGTCTTTAAGGTTCCTTCCAACCCGAACCATTCTATGATTCTATGATTCTAAGATCACCTGGTCCAATCTCAAAATTTTGACTGCTCAGTAAATTGGTCTATGACTTTCATTAAAAACACAAGCTCTGACTTGCATCCAGAGTTACAGTTTTGTTGGTAGAATGATTTCAGGAATGCAGATCTCAAGCATAGCATTTATTTTCTTGAAGGTAGGAATTAAGAATTAATTGACTATCAGCATGTCTTTTAATTAAGTAACTTTCTTCAAAAGATCTTCAGAAAAGGCTCATCACCAGCAGGTATTATTGCTCAAATTATTCAACTGGAGAGAAACATTCCACCTGCCATCTTGACTACAAAAACCAGGTGCTCACTGAATGTACACAAAGGCCCTTGTTTTTTTAAATATTAAATGAAAAAAAAAATCTACTTCTGTTTTGCTCTCCCTTCTGTTATGGGAAAACAATTTACCTTCTTTCACACTCTGGCTATGATTGATTTGTTTTCACTTCATCTAAATGCAATGAATAATCTTGGTCATGGCTACTGAGATAAAAGCTGAGAATTCATTTCTTGTTCCATGCAGCCACAAGATGTTGGTGACAACTGTAATGTCAGGAATGCAACTGTACACTGAAAGTACAATCTGCTTCATTCATGGACCCTAATACACCAGACTCTGAAATACACTTTATTCATTTTTCTAATAATTGCACCAGTTTTGGGGAAAAATATATAATGTCACAAGAAGAGATCTATACTGACAAGCAACGCCAACTGTATAATGCTTGTCTAAGTGGGAATAAGATTCATTAATTAGGTTGCTGCTGTAGAGAGATGCTACCCTGCAGCTATATTCTGCTCAAGGGTATTTTCAATAGTATTGAATAGATGAAGCAATTACTAAGCAAAATCCACTAACTGATGGCCATTGTCAGATTCCTCAGGCCATACTTTTAAAGGGTGTATATATATTTACTTGAATGAGTGATTGAATTTAGAGGAAAAAAGCAAAGCAAACAAAAATCCCCAGTGGGACAGCTTATGTGTTCTTCACTTTTAGGGGTGTGATCTTTAAAACAAAGCTTCTCATTCTGCAGACACAATGCTGCAGACACAATTAAGATGTAGAAGGGCTAGCTACAGGATACCTAGATGCCTGATTGCACATGCAGATCAGGTTTTTTTCAATCTAAAGACACATACGTACTCTCACAATTAATGGCAGGCAAAGAGCTTTATCTGCAGTTATTTGCCCTCTTTACTGGCAGCAGTATAAGCAACTTGTACAAATAATAAAAGCTTACTAGTCCAAGTATTTCTCACTGTCCTGAATGTAATGGATCCAGTCGTAGTCAAAGTGTTATAGCTTCTGCTTCTCTTTATCCTTATGGGTCCTTGGTCCTTTCTGGTGTCAGCCAGTTCTTTCAATAGTGTCCCACTGTATGTTTGCATGGTCTCCCTAAAATACGTTTGAGCAGGGCTATGTGAACCAAATTTACTCCCAATTACTTGATTTGAACAATGGTGTCCATCCCTGACTGGTTGATTTGGTTTATACGTTCAGAGCACATTGAGTTTCCCTCCCCATATGTCATTTATAGGGTTTGACTATAATACTCATTGACTCATTCTATATTGTCTTGTATAGCGGTCTCTGGCTTTGCAATCAATATAACTCCCAGTCATCTTGATGGACTTGGTCCTCTGTTTTTCTTGTACTGGGGAGCACTAAACTAGACACAGAATTCCAGCTGTGGCCACTGAGTTCCCTCAATCTGATGGCTATGTTCTTGCTAATGTAGTCCACTATGTGTTTGGTTGCCTTTACTGCAGGGGCATGCTGTTGGCTTATGTCCAACTTGCCCACAAGAACCCTTAAGTCTTTTTCTATAAAGTTGCTTTCCAACTGGTCGGTCCCCAGCCTGTACTGGTGCATGGGGTTATTCATCTCCAGTGGCAGGACTTGGCATTTCCCCTTGCTTAAGTCCATTAAGTGTCTGGCTGCCCAATTCTCCATCCCTCTGAGTAGCAACCCTGCCCTCCAGTGTTTCAACTGTTCCCTCCCAATTTGATATTGTCCATGAACTTGGAGAAGGCACACGTTGTTACATCATCCACATTGTTAATAAAGATGTGTATTGTTTTTTTGTGGCAAGGCTTTGGTAGCAGGGGGTGTGTCATGGTTTAACCCTAACCAGCAACTAGAACCATGCAACCACTAGCTCCCCACCCCCCACAAGAAGGGTGGGGGGAAGAAGAAAAAAAAAGAGGGAAAGGGAGGAAAAAAACCTCCTGGGCTGAAATAAAGACAGTTTAATAGAAACAATAACAGAAAAAATAATAATAATAATAATGACACAGGTCACTCTCACCACCTGATGAATTGGCAGCATCCTGAGCAGTGATCACAGATTCCCACCGCCCCGGTTAACCCCCATGATGTCTATGGTATGGAATATTTCATTGGCCATTCCATCATTCTGTCTATGCTTCTATGGGAAGCTGAAAAAAAAGTACTTGAATAGTGTAAACATCACTTAGCAACAACTAAAAACAATAGGTATTATTGACATTCCTTTCACAGCAATCACTAGAAAGAAAATTAACTCTTTCCCAGATGAAACCAGGCCAGTATACACCCCTTATTCCATAGCATTTATGTCATGCCCAGGTCCCACACTATCCAATACAACCCCATTAACCACTCCCTGCCCCTTGCCATCCTTTGATATAATACACAGATATCATTCCCTTAGTCCACAGACCTCCTCTGTGGAATGTCTCTAAAATACCAATAAATGTCTACAAATGTCCACAAAATATCCATTAAGTTCATCCAGTCCACGACCCTGAGGTCCATCTGCCATGGCGGTCACCCAGAACAGGAGAGATAGTGTGTTGCATGGAGTTACTGGGCACCAAAGCCAGCTCAGGTCAGGTCACTGCTGCACTTGCACTGCTTCTTGTAAGCCTTGTTCTCCATTGGTTCAGGTGGTTCCTGCAATTCCTATAACATGCAACTCAAATCATGGGTTACAATAATTTAAAGGTATTTCCATTACAGTCTCCACCCCTGGTCCCTTTGGACCAGGTTATAGGGTTTAACATTGCATTGAACTCCTCCCCTTGCTCCTAGCCTGGCTAGCAACAAGGGGTTTCTGCTATAGTAATTCCCATAACATGCAACTCAAATCCCAGATTTAACTTTACTCTCGATTTCTCTACAGCCCCCCTCCCACCCCTCCCGCCCAGTGGCGCAGGGGGATGGGCAATGGGGGTTAGTCAGTTCATCACATGTTGTTTCTGCTGCTCCTTCCTCCTCAGGGGGAGGACTCCTCATACTCTTTCTCAGCTCCAGCGTGAGTTCCCACCCCATAGCAACTGCAGTTGGAGAGAGGAGTGAGAATGTGAGAGAAACAACTCTGCAGACAAAGTCAATGAGTAAGGAGAGGGAGGAGATGCTCCTGGTGTCAGAGCAGAGATTCCCCTGCAGCCTGTGGTGAAGACCATGTTTTTTCCCCCTGCAGCACATGGAAGTTAATGGTGGAGCAGATACCTACCTGCAGCCTGTGGAGGACCCCACACCAGAGACGGTAAATGCTCCCAAAGGAGGCTGTGACCCCGTGGGAAGCCCACATTGGAACAGGTTTGCTGGCAGGACTTGTAACCCTATGGAGGACTCACACTGGAACAGTCTATTCCTGAAGGACTGCACCCCATGGAAACAGCCCATGGGAAGTACTCATGTTGGAGAAGTAGGTGGAGAACTGTCTCCCATGGGAGGGACCACACACTGGAGCAGAGGAAGAGTGTGAGGAGTCCTAACCCCTGAGGAGGAAGGAGCAACAGAGACAATGTGTGATGAACTGACTGCAACCCCTGTGGGAAACCTTGGCTCGTCCATGGGATCAGAATGTGAGCCTTAGCATCGGCCTTGGGCAGACACTTGTGTATCCTTGAAGAGGCCTGAGAGTCCGGAGAAGAAGGGAGTAAATAAGATTAAGGACCTGTCAGACTGCCAGCAGAGGAAAGTTACTGAAGTTACAGCAGAGAACAAAGAAGGAGGAAGTCATCCAATCATGAACTGTTGGACTTTAAGTGAACCAATTATACATGGACACACGTTTGTAAGAAAGATATAAAAGAGTCTGTTAAAACAATAAAGTTGGGCTTCAGCATGATCAAATTGGTCTGTGTCTGAGTCCGGCCGCAAACCCCCATTCCCCATCCCCCATCCCCCTGGGCCGCTGTAAGGGATGAGGCGGAGTGAAGTTGAGCCAGGGAAGAAGGGAGAGATGGGGGGAAGGTGTTTTAAGATTTAGTTTTTATTTACTAATAGTTTCTATTTTCATTGTCCTACTCTGATTTTGATTGGTAATAAATTAAACTAATATCCCCAAGTCAAGTCTGTTTTGCCCATGACTAATTTCTGAGTGATCTCCCTGTCCTTACCTCGATGCACAAGCCTTTTGTTATATTTGTTATATATCACAGAATCACAGAATCACCATGGTTGGAAGGGGCCTCTGAGATCATCGAGTCCAACCACACACAAAAAACCAAAACAAACAAACAAAAAACCAAACCAAAACACATCACACACAACACCCCACCACATCACACCCACCCACAAACCAATAATCTTGGGCACTAGAGCATGCTCTGAAGAGCCACATCTACACGTTTCTTAAATACCTCCAAGGATGGTGACTCCACCACCTCCCTGGGCAGGCTGTTCCAGTGCCTGACCATTCTCTCAGTAAAGGAATTCTTCCTAATATCTAATCTAAGCCTCCCCTGCCGCAACTTCAGACCATTTCCTCTGGTCCTGTCATTATTCACTTGGGAGAAGAGGCCAACACCCAACTCTCTACAACCTCCTTTCAGGTAGTTGTAGAGGGCAATGAGGTCTCCCCTCAGCCTCCTCTTCTCCAAACTAAACATGCCCAGTTCCCTCAGCCTCTCCTCATAGGACTTGTTCTCTAGACCCCTCACCAGCTTGGTGGCTCTCCTCTGGACACGCTCCAGCACTTCAATGTCCTTCCTGTAGTGAGGGGCCCAGAAATGAACACAGTACTCGAGGTGAGGCCTCACCAGTGCCGAGTACAGAGGCACAATGACTTCCCTACTCCTACTGGCCATGGTATTCCTGATACAGGCCAGGATGCCGTTGGCCTTCTTGGCCACCTGGGCACAGTGCTGGCTCATGATAAGCCAGCTGTCCACCAACACCCCCACATCCTTTTCTGCCGGGCAGCTTTCCAGCCACTCTTCCCCAAGCCTGTAGCATCGCCTGGGGCTGTTGTGACCGAAATGCAGGATCTGGCACTTGGCCTTATTAAACCTCATCCCACTGGCCTTGGCCCATTGATCCAGTCTGTCCAGATCCCTCTGTAGAGCCTTCCGACCCTCAAGCAGATCAACACTCCCACCTAGTTTAGTGTCATCCGCAAACTTACTGAGGGTGCACTCAATCCCCTTATCTAGATCATCAATAAAGATATTAAACAAGACTGGCCCCAAACTGAGCCCTGAGGGACACCACTGGTGACCAGCCGCCAACTGAATTTTGCTCCATTCATCACAGCTCTCTGGGCACGGCCATCCAGCCAGTTTTTTATCCAGTGAAGGGTACATTTGTCTATGCCATGATTCTCCAGCTTCTCCAGGAGAATGCTGTGGGGGACGGTGTCAAAGGCCTTACCAAAGTCCAGGTAGACAACGTCCACAGACTTTCCTGCATCGAGAAAGCGGGTCACATGGTCATAGAAAGAGATCAAGTTGGTTAGGCAGGACCTCCCTTTCATAAACCCATGCTGGCTGGCCCTGATCCCTTGGCTGCCCTGCACTTGCCATGAGAGCTCACTCAAGATGATCCTTTCCATGATCTTTCCCGGTACCAAGGTCAGGCTGACAGGCCTATAGTTTCCCGGATCCTCCTTCCGGCCCTTCTTGTAGGTGGGCGTCACATTGGCCACCCTCCAGTCATCTGGTACCTCTCCTGTTGACCAGGATTGTTGATAGATAATGGAGAGAGGCTTGGTGAGCTCTCCTGCCAGCTCCCTGAGTACCCTTGGGTGAATCCCATCGGGCCCCATAGACTTATGCGGGTCTAGGTGCATAAGCAAATCATTAACTACATCCTCCTGGATTACAGGAGAGTTGTTCTGTTCACCATCCTTATCTTCCAGCCCTGAATACCCTGGGGGTAGCTGGTGTGACAACAAAAGACAGAGGCAAAGGCGGCATTAAGTATGTCCCGGTTTGAAGTAGAACCAGATTGGTTTTGTGTTCTGTGACTTTGCATTTTGGCTGGGCCTCTTCTAACTCTCTGGAATTGAAGGCATATTGTGGATAAAACTGCTCGTTCTCAGAGTGATAAGACCAATGTTTGTGCTAAATGCCAGGGAATGGTGTGCAGAGAGGCCCTTGCTTATACTTATTGCTATAACAACCAAGGTCAGCCAATTTTCGTTATTTGCCCCTTAGAGGGTCGGAAACGGAAAAACGTAGAGGGGTCACATCTGTGGGGAGGAACGGACAGGACAGGTGACCCAAACCTGACCAACAGGGGTATTTCATCCCATCTGCCCCATGCTCAGTATAAAAGCTGAGGGATCAAAGGGTCAACTCTCTTCCTGCAATGGCCGATGTCCAAGGAGGACCCTGTCTGTTCATCTGCCTTTGATCCCGATCCGTGTGTTCCTGACTCCAGAGCTGGAATCCAGTTCCCATCCATCGCTGAGTCCAATCTTGGACTTCCCCAGTGCCTGCTGGTGACGGGACTGTCATCCTGGGAGCTTGATATGGTTTTGTATATATATTGTATCTATTTCATTATTTTCTTCTCTCTTTTTTATTTTAATATTAATTCTTCCTTAAAGTAGTTTAGTTCGTTCTAAACTTTTCAATCTCCTTATCTCTTCCTCTCATCTTTCGGGGGAAGGGCCATCTGTTGGTTCGGTTGTGGTGATTTCGGCTGAAACCACTCAGCGTTCTCCTTGTCCTTGGTCGCAATGTTTCCCCCCGCATCCAGTAGGGGATGGACATTCTCCCTGGCTCTCTTTTTGTTGATGTATTTATAGAAACTTTTTTTGCTGTCCCTTATATTAATGGCCAGGTTGAGTTCCAGCTGGGCTTTTGCCTTCCTAATTTTTTCTCTGCATAACCTAACAAGATCTCTGTACTCCTCCTGAGTTGCCTGTCCCCCCATCCAAAGGTGGTAAACCGTCTTTTTTTCCTTAAGTCCCATCAAGAGCTCTTTGTTCATCCAGGCCGGCCATTTTCCCCGGCCTTTAATTTTGCGCCTCATGGGGACAGCCTGCTCCTGGGCCTTTAAGATTTCGTTCCTGAAGAGCGTCCAGCCTTTCTGGACCCCTTTGCCCTGCAGGATTATCTCCCAAAGGACTCTCCCAACCAGCATTCTTAACAGGCCAAAGTCCGCCCTCCGGAAGCCCAGGGTGGAGGTTTTGCTAACCCCCTTCCTTACCTCTCTAAGAACTGAAAACTTAACCATTTCATGATCGCTAAGCCCAAGACGGCCTCTGACCTCCACATCTCCCACTAGCCCCTCTTTGTTTGTGAAAAGTAGGTCTAGTGAGGCACCTCCCCTGGTAGGCTCACCTATCAGTTGTGTCAGGAAGTTGTCTTCCATACACTCAAGGAACCTCCTAGTCTGCCTGCTCTCTGCTGTGTTATATTTCCAGCAGATGTCCAGTAGGTTGAAGTCCCCAACCAGAACAAGGGCTGGCGTTTGCGAGACTGCAGCCACCTGATTATAGAATACTTCATCGACCTGCTCATCCTCGTTGGGTGGTCTATAGCAGACTCCCAGCACAAAATCACCCTTGCTAGCCTTCCCTTTCACCCTTACCCATAAACACTCAACTTCATCATCGCTGGAGTCTATCTCTATACAGTCAAAACACTCCCTAATGTACATAGCCACACCCCCCCCTCCTTCCTTGCCTATTCCTTCTGAAGAGCTTATAGCCAGTCATCGCAGCATTCCAGTCATGACCCTTGTCCCACCACGTTTCCGTGACGGCGACTACATCATAGCTGTCCTGCTGCACAATGGCTTCTAACTCCTCCTGTTTGTTGCCCATGCTACGTGCATTAGCGTAGATGCACTTGACCTGGGCTATTGATTTCACCCTCATCCTTGGCCCTTTACCCCCAGGCTCATTACCAGCAGGCCTGGTTTTATCCCCTTCCCCCTTCACTTCTAGTTCAAAGCTCTGTCCATGAGCCTTGCTAACTCCTGGCCTAGTACCCTTTTCCCCTTCTGGGAAAGGGTTTTCCCATTGTTCACAAGCAGAAATTTCTAAACGCCTATCCCTTTTCTCAGATGAAATGACAGAGTGAGAGTCCTCATTAATGCAGCATTCTTCAAGCCCTGGCATGCTTCCCTTGGGTTTAATCCTGACAGGCCCAATTATCTCCCCTTCCCCCCTCATATCCAGTTTCAAGACCTGTCAATGAGCCCTGCTAACTCCTGCCCCAAAATTCTTTTCCCCCTCTGGGACAGGTGTGTCCTACCTGCCACCGGCAGGCCAGGTGTCTCATATAGCCGCCTATGCTCAAAAAACCCAAAGCCCTGCCGATAACACCAGTCCCGGAGCCACAAGTTGACCTGTTGCTTCTTCCTATCAATTTCCTTATTCACGGTTGCCACTGGAGGGATAGAAGAGAAGACAACCTGTGTTCCTGATCCCTTGAGCAGCCGTCCCAAGGCTCTGAAATCTCTTTTAATTGATTTTGACCTCCTCCTACCCATTTCATCACTACCCACCTGAAAAACTAACAGGGGGTAATAATCAGAGGGGTTTACTAGGTCTGGGAGTTTGTCCAACACATCCCTGACCCATGCCCCAGGGAGGCAGCAGACTTCCCTGTGAAGTGGGTCAGGGTGGCATATTGGTCCCTCTGCCCCCCTCAGCAGAGAGTCACCCACAACAAGGACCCTTCTCCTTTTCCTTTTGGAGCTAGTAACGAGGTTGGGTCTATAGTGACGTGTACTTTCTGACTTCTCTAGTCTTGGTGTGCCATCCTCCTCTCCATCAGCCAGTTCCTCCTGCAGGACTCCATACCTGTACTCCAAATATATATATGTGTATATATATATATGTATTTGTTATATTTTCTCTCCCCTGTTCAGTGATAGAGCAGCTTTGGTGGGCACCTGGCATCCAGCCAGGGTCAACCCACCACAAGCTGTTAAACAGTATTGGCCCTAGTAGTAACCCTTGAGGATGCGGCTACTAAATAGCTGTCACTTGAACTTGGTACCACTGGTCACCACCCTTTGAGCATGATGATACAGCCAGTTTTCCACCCACCTTATTGTTGACTCATTCAATCCATATCTCACCAATCTGACAATAAAGGGACTATGGGAGACTGCATCAAAGGTCATTGTATCCATGTGGGATACAATGCAGCCTTGCACAAGAGAAAAATTTTGGTGATAAAATAAAGATCTGTAATGTGCTTCTTGTGTAAAAATTTAAACTGCTTGATATGATGGGTTTTGCAACAATTAAATGAACTTAAAATTAAGCTTTAAGTTTGTGTTGTGAGAGGTTGGAATATGCTTTAGCTAGGAGGGAGATCTCCATTTGGCTTTAAGAAAAGGATTCTATCTGTTCTCATCAGCTAAACAATCAGTTGATAGTTTATTGTGTTTCACTGACATGCTACTACATAAGGGACTCTCTTGCTTGAAGTTATGCAAAGAAACTCCGGTTATGTAAGACATGCTCAAATAGTGCCATCCTAAAATTCAGCCTACCTTTAATTTATATAGCTGAAAGAGGATGTCAGGGAGCAGCAAGGACAGGTTGCTCCCTAAGGGAGGGGAAGGGGTGACAAGCATGATAACATTGTAGGCAGAGGCAATGGCCTCAACATGAAGGGCTGGGTCCCATAGTACCTGAGCAAGGCGAGGAGGGCAGGCCCAAGGATAGGAGTCAAGTTCAGTCGAGAGCTCAGATTATGAGACAAGTCCATGCTGATGAGACAGGTCTGAGGTCAAGCTGGGGACATGAATCAGCAAGTCAGGATCAGGTCAGGAGACAGTACCCAGGGTCAGACAGTCCAGTGACTATCAGGCAAGTCCATAGTTATGAAGCTGGTCCAAGGTCAAGCTGGGAAATCAGTCTGCAGGTCAAGGCCCAAGTCCAGATCAACAGAGCACATGGCCAGGCACGGCTACAATACAGTTGCTGCTGTAGCTCAGGTGGGACCAAGCACTCCAGCCTCAACTTAAAAGCAGCTCCCATGGGAAGGGGAGGGTCACCTCTGACATAGGCCTCCCGGCACTGCTGTCTGGGAGTGCTCTCGCCAAGGTCACCAGGGGGAAGGGGGGCAGCCTTCAACTGAACTATCTTTAAATTGGTCCTGAGCACAGGCAACCAAATCTCTGGGGGTGCAAGCGGGGGGAAATGTTCCCAGGGCTCTGATGTAGGATATATTCAAGGTTTTAAATATCTGCCTAAAATTAAAAATTGGTCTTAAAAAAAAGGATAGTCAGTAGTATAAGCTTTTCTTCTTCTGGCATATTCACAAACATCCAGTAGTGTCCTGAGAGTTGAGCTACTATTGAGAATGCGTTAAATAAGCAAAAAGAACTGTTAGGGTATGTGGAAGGAGGGTGTCTGCTTCTTTAAGGGTTCCTGGTCAAATGAGCCATAAACAAGAACACAGCAGTTTGTCCTATCTTCTTATTAAATGTTTTCTTAACTATCTCTCTGTGCAATCTCACTCTCTATCCCATGTGTATGTTTGCTGCAAGGACTAAGTGCCAGCTACTGGGGCAACTGATGTGAGTGGACTTAGGGTCAGCTACTGGAGTCAGACAGTGGTGTAGGTATCCTGGCCTGTGATGTCAGCTACTGGAGCGAATGGGAGTCTTAGCATCAGCTACTGGAGTGGGTGAGGGTCTCAGCTGCCAGCCACTGGGACAGGAACAGTGTGTCCCAAAAAACAGCTACTGTGGGAGGACCATGGTGAGTGAAGCCAGTGAGGGGCTCAGTGCCAGAGGCTGGAGTGGGACTGCAGGTCACAAGCCCATATGCATGGTGCTGGCTGCTGAGTAGAGGGCCAAGAGTCTGTGTCTTTCCCAACCATGGTGTGTGTGGGGGCGTGCATGTGTAATTCACTAGCAAACTTCAAGCTGGAATAGCTTGTGAGTAGGCCAGGGGTATCAGGCAGGCAGAGTGTCTGTGCTGGTATGCCCATGGGGAGTTGTGAATGTGGAGTACTTGTGGGATGAGTGTGTGCATGTTTGCTAGCAAGCATCAAGCTGGACTAGCCGGTAAGTAGGGGACACATGAAGTGAATAAGAGGGCCTGGGATCTGGGCAGGGGTATCAGGCAGGCAGAGGGGCTGTGATGGTACGCAAAGGATCTGTGAATGTGCATGTGCTTGTGAATCTAGAAAGTGTCATGCGTGTGATTTCACTAGTGAAGTTCTGTCTCTACCAGCTGAAGAGGAGGAAGGTGATGTGACTGTCTATGTTTATATTTTATGTGAGTCCTATATGTAAGTGCTGTTGAAGGCAGTGACTTGCCTGTGGCAGTCTGTGTAATTGGCCATGACAGTGTCCTGTGCATCCCCTGCATGTGTGTGTCTCTGGGATACATGCTTCACTATCATTTGAACATGCAAACTGGAAAGGAGCAGAAACCCCCGGGTCCCTGGGGGTGCACAAAGCTGGGGTCCAGCAGATGGGCATGAGGAAGCTCTAGACCAGAGTTGCTGGAAGCAGTAGCCGCTCCTAAAATCCCTTAATAGGAACCATCTTAATTTCAGTGCTGCTGGAAAAAACATATGCATGTATCAAGACTTGTGAAATAGGAGAGCCTAACAGTGGTTTAAATGAATTAATATGATTTATTTTTGTAAAAAGTGTATAAACTTTTAATGGAGGAAAAATAATTAATATAAGAATGTAAGCCACTAGGAGAAACCAGGAAACTGTTACATATGAATAGGAATATTAAGGCTTTTATCTTCTGAAAATAGCCACTAGAAGCTGAAATGATAACATGGATACTTTAGTATTGATATTCTGTTACATCCAACATAGAACTATATAATAAATACATTATATAATTATAATATATAGCAGGTATAGTACAGAATGTATATAATATAAATTATATAAAATAATATACAAGATATATACAGAATCACAGAATGGTTGGAAGGGACCTCTAGAGGTCATCTTGTCCACCTCCCTACTCAAGCAGGGCCATCCAGAATAGGTTGTCAAGGACTATGTACAAACAGCTTTTGAATATCTCTAAGGAGGGAGACTGCACGACCTCCCTGGAAACTCGTGCCAGTGCTCAGTCACTGTCACAGCAAAAAAGTGTTTCCTGATGTTCACATGGAACCTCCCGTGTTTCAGATTAGGCCCACTGCCTCTTGTCCTGTCACTGGGCACCACTTGTAAGAGCCTGGCTACATCCTCTTTGCATTCTCCCCGCAGATATTTATATACATTGATGAGATCCCTGCCATTTTTTCTCTAGGCTGAACAGTGTCAGCTCTCAACCTGGCAAGGGATGCTAAGAATAACAAGAAGGGCTTCTACAGGTATGTCAACCAGAAAAGGAAGGTTAAAGAAAGCATACCCTCCATTATGAGCAAGAATGACAAACTGGTAACAACAGATGAGGAGAACTTTTTTGCCTCAGTCTTCACTGCCAACCCTTCTCCTCACACCTCCTAAGCTGAAGGACCAGGCAAAAACAGGGGCTATGAGAACCACCCACTGCAAGAGAAGATCAAGTTCGAGACCATCTAAGGAACCTGAAGGTACACAAGTCCATGGGACCTGATGAAATCCATCCACAGGTCCTGAGGGAGCTGGCGGATGAAGTTGCTAAGCCGCTTTCCATCATATTTGAAAAGTCATGGCAGTCTGGTGAACTTCCTGCTGACTGGAAAAGGGGAAACATAACCCCCATTTTCAAAAGAGGGGAAAAAAGGAAGACCCAGGGAATTACAGGCCAACCAGTCTCACCTCTGTGCTTGGCAAGCTCATGGAGCAGATCCTTCTGGAATCTCTGCTAAGGCACATGGAAAATAAGACGATGATTTGTGACAGCCAATATGGCTTCACCAAGGGCAAGACATGCCTGATAAATTTGGTGGCCTTTTACAATGGGGCTACAGCATTGGCAGATAAGGGGAGAGCAACAGATGTCATCTACCTGGACTTCTGCAAAGTGTTTGACACTGTCCCGCATGACATCCTGGTCTCCAAACTTGGAGAGACACGAATTTGATGGATGGACCACTCGGTGGATAAGGAACCAGCTAGATGGCCACACTCAAAGGGTTATGGTCAACAGCTTGATGTCCAAGTGGGGACTAGTGACGAGTGACATTCCTCAGGGGTCTGTACTGGGACCAGTGCTGTTCAACATCTTTGTTGGAGACATGGACAGTGGGATTGAGTGCATCCTCAGCAAGTTTGCTAATGACACCAAGCTGTGTGGCGCAGTTGATACACTGGAGGGAAGGGATGCCATCCAGAGGGACCTGGTCCGGCCTGAGAAGTGGGCTTGTGCAATCCTCATTAAGTTCAACAAGGCCTAGTGCAAGGTTCTGCACGTGGGTCACAGCAATCCCAAGCACAAATACAGGTTGGGCAGAAAATTGATTGAGACCAACCCTGAGGAGAAGAACTTGGGGGTGTTGGTGGACGAGAAGCTCAACGTGAGCCAGCAATGTGCACTGGCAACCAGAAAGCCAACCACATCCTGGGCTGCATTAAAAGAAGCATGGCCAGCAGGTCGAGGGGGGTTATTCTCCCCCTCTACTTCGCTCTCATGAGACCCTTCCTGGAGCATTGTGTCCAGCTCTGGAGTCCCCAACATAAGAAGGACATGAACCTGTTGGAATGAGTCCAGAGGAGGGCCACAAAGATGATCAGAGGGCTGGAGCACCTCTCCTATGAGGACAGGACATGCACGCAGCATGGGCAACAAACAGGAGGAGCTGGAGGCCATTGTGCGGCAGGAAAGCTACGATGTAGTTGCCGTCATGGAAACGTGGTGGGATGAAGCGCATGACTGGAGTGCTGCAATGGATGGTGTGGGAACATAACGGAAGATTGGCGAGGAGGATTGTAAAGACACTCAAGGGGCTCGCACCTGGGGCGCTGGAAAACACATCTATCATATTAATTGCTGTTTGGTTCAAGTCTGTGAGCAGAACATCCACACTGAGATAACTCACGCCTGTGATGGACTCAGGGACACCTTATCTCGCGGCTAGAGGTTCCTGCCCTGTTGTTTGGAGAAGATCAAAGCACAAGGGGGAGGACTATGCCTGCTGGAACTCTTGGAAAACCAGCTAAGCCAGGAGGGAGGCCCCCCTTTTGGTTCCTGCTGCTGTTTTCCCTGGCTGCTAAGGACTCTAGCGAATAAGGACTCTGATTAACAAGGACTCTTGCCATTTTCTTGCGGTCCCTGAGTCCCCTGCTTGCCTGCCTCTGCCCGGGTGCTGCTTCAGAGGTTCCCGGATCCATGAGGTATTGACATTAAATTGTCTTTTGCCCTTAATCTGTGGTTTTGTGGTTGTTCCTGCGTCCTGCCTGCATCGGCTCACACAGATGGCTACAAGCTCTTCAGAAGGGACACGTGAGGAAGGAGAGGAGGAGGGGTGGCCCTGTATGTTAGGGAGGATTATGAATGTCTAGAACTAATTGAGGGTAATGGTAGAGTTGAGTGCCTATGGGTAAGAATCAGGGGGAGGGCCAGTAAGGCCGATATTGTGGTGGGAGTCTGTTAGAGACCACCCAACCACGATGTAGAGGTAATGTTCTATAAGCAGCTGGCAGAGGTCTCAAGATCGCTTGCCCTTGTCCTGGTGGGAGACTTCAACCTACCAGATATCAGCTGGGAACACAGTACTGCTGAGAGGGAACAGTCTGGGAGGTTCCTGGAGTGTGTTGGGGATAACTTCCTGACACAGCTGGTGAGGGAGCCAACTAGGGAAGGAGCATTGCTGGATCTGGTGTTTGTAAATAGAGAAGGACTTGTGGGGGATGTGATGGTTGGAGGCCATCTGGGGCAAAGTGACCATGAAATGAAAAAGTTTTCGATTCTTAGGGAGACGAGTAGGGGAACCAGCAGGACTGCCATCATGGACTTCTGAAGGGCAGACTTTGGTCTTTTCAAGAGTCTGCTTGACAGAGTCCCTTGGGAGGCAGCCCTGAAGGGAAAAGGAGCCCAGGAAGGCTGGACGTTTTTCAAGGAGGAAGTCTTAAAAGTGCAGGAGCAGGCCGTCCCTCTGCGGAGTAAAGCGAGCCGTCGAGGGAAAAGACCAGCCTGGCTGAACAAAGAGATAGGGTCACAGCTCAGGGAAAAAAGGAGAGTTTATGGCCTTTGGAAAAAAGGGCCAGGCCACTCAGGAAGATTATAAAGGTGTAGCAAAGTTATGTAGGGAAAAGATTAGAAAGGCCAAAGCCCAGCTTGAACTGAACCTGGCCTTGGATGTTAAAAACAACAAAAAGAATTTCTATAAATATATTAGTAGCAAGAGGAGGACTCGGGACAGCCTCCATCCACTATTGGATATGGGAGGCAATGTAGTGACAAAGGATGAAGAGGAAGCTGAGGTACTGAATGCCTTCTTTGCCTTAGTCTTTAGTAGTGGAGTATGGTGTCCCCTGAGTACCCAGACCCCTGAACTAGCAGATAAGGGCAGGGAGCAGAATGAAGCCCCTGTAATCCAAAGGGAAGCGGTGAGGGACCTGCTCCAGCACCTAGACACAAACAAACCCCAGATGGGATCCACCCGAGGGTACTGAGGGAGCTGGTGGAAGTGCTTGTGGAGCCACTCTCCATCATTTACCAGCAGTCCTGGCAAACCGGGGAGGTCCCAGCTGACTGGCATCTAGCAAATGTGACACCCATCCACAAGAAGGGCCGGAAGGAGGATCCGGGGAACTACAGGCCTGTCAGTCTGACCTCGGTGCCTGGGAAGGCCATGGAACAGATCCTCCTGAGTGCCATTATGCAGCGCATGAAGGACACCCAGGTGATCAGGCCCAGCCAGCACGAGTTCACGAGGGGCAGGTCCTGCTTGGCAAACCTGATCTCCTTCTATGACAAAGTGACTCACTTGCTGGATGAAGGAAAGGCTGTGGATGTTTACCCAGACTTTAGCAAGGCCTTTGATACAGTCTCCCACAGTATCCTCCTGGAGAAACTGGCTGCTCATGGCTTAGATGGGTATACTCTCCGCTGGGTTAAAAACTGGCTGGAGGGCCGGGCCCAGAGAGTGGTGGTGAATGGAGTCAAATCCAGTTGGCATCCGGTCACGAGTGGTCTCCCACAGGGCTCGGTACTGGGACCCGTTCTCTTTAATACCTTTATCAATGATAAAGTGACCCTGCACTTGGGTCACAACAACCACTGGCAGTGCTACAGGCTTGGGGAAGAGTGGCTGGACAGCTGCCTGGTAGAAAAGGACCTGGGGGTGTTGGTCGACTGGCTGAACATGAGGCAGCAGTGTGCCCAGGTGGCCAAGAAGACCAATGGTATCCTGGCCTGTATCAGGAACAGTGTGGTGAGTAGGACCCGAGAGGTGATCGTCCCCCTGTACTCGGCCCTGGTGAGGCCTCACCTCGAGTACTGTGTCCAGTTTTGGGCCCCTTACCACAAAAAAGACATTGAGGTGCTGGAGCGGGTCCAGAGAAGAGCAACTAAACTGGTGAGGGGTCTGGAGAGTAAGTCTTATGAGGAGAGGCTGAGGGTGCTGGGGTTGTTTAGTCTGAAGAAGAGGAGGCTGAGGGGAGACCTTATCGCACTCTATAACTACCTGAAGGGGGGGTGTAGAGAGGCAGGGGTAGGTCTCTTCTCAGGCCCAAACAGCAAGTGGGAGCTCTCTTGCTCTCTCACTCCCTTGCTAACAAGGACTCTCTTGCTAATAAGGACTCTCATGGAATTGTTGGAGTTGGAAGGGACCTTCTAGAGATCATCTAGTCCTCTCTCTCACTCCACTTGCCTGCCGCTGCCCAGGTGCTGCTTCAGAGGTTCCCCGATCCATGAGGTATTGACATTAAATTTGTTCTTTGCACTTAATCCATGTTTTTGTGGTTGTTCCTGCGTTCTGTCTGCATTGGCTCACACAGACCCCCACATCCTTTTCTGCAAAACTACTTTCCAGATGGGCAGCCCCCAGCATATACTGGTGCCTGGGGTTGTTCTTTCCCAGGTGCACGACTTGGCACGTCCCCTTGGTGAACTGCATGAAGTTCCTGTCAGCTCATTTTTCCAGCCTGTGAAGGTCCCTCTGGGTGACAGCACAACCCTCCGGTGTATCAGCCACTCCTCCCAGTTTTGTATCATCAGGAAACTTGCTGAGGGTACACTCTGCCCCATCATCTGGATCATTAATGAAGATGTTAAACAAGACTGGACAAGTTATTTGCCCCCATCTAGACTTCATGCTACTGATCACCACCCTCTGGGCCTGGCTGTTCAATCATTTTTCAACCCACCTTACTCTCTGCTCATTCAGCTCATACTTCAACAGCTTCTCTATGAGGAGACACTGATCACCACCCTCTGGGCCCAACCACTCAGCACTTTTCAATCCACCTCACTATCTGCTCATCCAGTGTGTACATCAGCAGCTTCTCCATGAGGATCTTGTGAGAGACAGTGTCAAAAGCCTTAGTGAAATCAAGGTAGACAATGTCCAATACTCTCCCCTCGTCTACCAGGCCAGTCATTTCATCATAGGAGTTTGTCAAGTTGGTTAAGCATTACTTCCCCTAGGTGTACCCATGCTGACTACTCCTGATGACTTTCTTGTCCTTTGTATGCCTGGAAATGGTTCCCAGGATTAGTTGCTGCATCAGCTTCCCAGGGATCCTCCAGTCTTCCAGCACCTCTCCCAATCACCATGACTGAATAAAGATTATTGAGAGTGGCCTCAAAATGACATCAGCCAGCTCCCTCAGCACTCATGGGTGCATCCCATCAAGGCCCATGGACTTATGTATGTCCAGTTTGCTTAAGTATTCCCTTACCTGATCCTCTTCCACCAAGGGTATGTCTTCCTTGCTCCAGCCTTTCCCCCTGGTCTCTGGGACCTGAAATTCCTTAAGGCTGGTCTTACTAGTAAACACTGAGGCAAAGAAAGCATTAAGTACCTCAGTCTTTTCCATGTCCTGTGTAACCAGGTTCTCTTTTCTCATTGAGCAATGGGCCCATCTTTTCTCTTGTATTCCTTCTGTCACCTATGTACTTATTGAAGCCCTTCCTGTTGTCTTTGACATCCCTAAACAGATTCAATTCAATTTGGGCTTTAGCTTTCCTAACCTCATCCCTGGATGTGTCTCTGTATTCCTCACAGGTTACTTGTCCCTGCTTCCACCTTCTGTATGCTTCCTTTTTGTACTGAAGTTTAGCTCCTTGTTCATTTATGCAGGCCTCCTGCCATTTTTGCCTGACTTCTTGTTTGTTGGGATGGAGCTCTCTTGAGCTTGGAGGAGGTGATCCTTGAATATTAACCATCTTTCTTGAGCCCTTTTTTCCTACAAGACCTTATCCCACAGGACTCTTCCAAGCAGATCCCTGAAGAGGCCAAAGCCTGCTCTCCTGAAGTCCAGGGTTGTGAGCTTGCTTTTCACCCTCCTCCCTCCCCTTTAGGATCCTGAACTCCACCATCTCATGATCATTGCAGCCAAGGCCTTCAGATCCCCAATGAGCCTTCCTCCTTGTTTATGAGTACAAGGTACAACAAAGTGCCTTTCCTCTTTAGCTCAAATGTATGGTATATAATGTATATAATATATATAAGGGCAATGAAGCTGGTGAGGGGTCTGGAGCACAAGTCTTATGAGGAGAGGCTGAGGGAGCTGGGGCTGTTGAGTCTAGAGAAGAGGAGGCTGAGGGGAGACCTTATTGCTCTCTACAACTACCTGAAAGAAAGTTGTAGAGAGGTGGGGGTAGGTCTCTTCTCCCAAGTTACAGGCGATAGGACAAGGGGAAATGGCCTCAAGTTGCGCCAGGGGAGGTTCAGATTGGATATTAGGAAAAATTTCTTCACTTAAAGGGTTATCAGGTGTTGGAATGGGCTGCCCAGGGAAGTGGTTGAGGCACCACCCCTGGAGATATTGAGAAGACAAATTGACATGGTGCTCGGGAATATGGTTTAGTGTTGGTGTGTGTGTTTTGTTTGGTTTGGTTTTGGGATTTTTTGTTTGTTTTTTTTTAATGGTTGGACTAGATGATCTTAAAGGTCCCTTCCAACCTAGGCAATTCTGTGATTCTGTGATAATACAGATAATATTTTTCCATCCAATAGAACACAGTGAAATACTATATTGTCAGAGGAGAAACAGAGAAAGAAGTGAACATATGGAAACAATTCCAGGTTCTCTTAAACATTAGTCTTTCAGTTCCCATCAAGGAGTCCATTGCATGCTGAGCAGGTGGGGCTTCAAACTTCAGTGCAATTTAGGGGCCATTGACAGACATTGCTTCAGGTTAGTGCAGTCGTGAGGATTATCAGGTAGGGTATCAATATCCACATTTTGCAAAACAAATTGAATTCACTATTTTCTATATATCAAGTATTGCAGTGTCGTGGTTTCAGCCGAAATCACCGCAACCGAACCGAC